>BQNB010001913.1:3184-43184 GCA_026074375.1 Tanacetum coccineum | reverse complement strand
TGTTTCATTGTTACATGTACAATCTCGTGTATTTTTTTGGTGAAGGGTTTCCCTGGTAAATGTATTACTCCAAAAAAGCGGTTCAGTACAAAGGATGTGGGTGAGTCTCACATCTCAGCCCGTTACATAGGCAAAAAAGTGAACATAACAAGCACAACTACTCCATAGGAGGATACTATTAATACAAGATTACAATTGACTCAACAAACATCAAAAACATATTTCTTCTTCCTGCCACGGACCATGATATCAAGATCATCACAAATAGACTGCAGGTGCTCGGACAAATCATGATTCTCGTACATATCGTCATCATACGAGGCATAATAATCATTATCCGGATAAGAATCCCTCCATTGTTCCAACAAGCTATTAGTACCCTAACCTTTATCACTTCCATCTTTACCACTTGTTGAAATCCTTAGGTTAGCAATTTCATCAAATACCACTTCCACTTCACTATCACTTTCCACAATACCCGTAGGAACTAGCGGGTTCCCGTTATTATCCAATAACCTAAGTTTACCTTCACCAATTTGTCATTCTATTTTATCGATTTTCTCACCAATGAGAGTATTACTAGCAAACTCCCCATCATTATCGATATTCATAAAGGAGGATCCACTTGAAGTAGCCTCATTATTTACCAAGTTAGTAGTCCCCCCATTGGTACCAAACTCCACATCATATTTATATTCATGTTAATAATCATTTTAGCCGTATTTAAATTTTTACCCATTTACACACGAGGCAAACTTATAAGAATAATGACATGAATTGTTATTAAACGCGAATTCTAAAGAAAATACTTTTTAGATTTCATTATGTAATCTTGTATAAAGGAATAATATGAGTCGTTTGTATATGTACAATCTCATGTATTCATTTAAATATTAGAGTAACTCGTTGTTGAGGTTAGTTCCTAAGCCCTTCAGTCTTTCAGTAGATTTAAACATAAAATCCCCTAAGTATTAATCAAGCTGAAGAAAGTTCAGCTTGAGTCGCTAAAGAAAGTTTAGCTCCAGTTCTTCGGGTACTTAGAAGATCAAGATCATCTTCACTTCAGTTTATGCGGTGGTTAAGAAACTAAAGACAAGATCTTAGCTAGAGCTTCAGTTCAGCTTGGTTGACAATTCCAGAACGATGTCTATCTCCTTAACAAAAGACTGAAACGAAATGTTTCACTTCTAGAAGGTTTACAAGGCGGTAAAAAAGATTGCTTTATGTCAAAAGGAATAAATAAATCTCCTTGGGAATAGATACTTCTAAAGGTGGTATAGAAGTACAAAAACTTTTCCTAAAGGACTGTACCTAGTACCTTAAAGCATGTCTGCATTAAATGGTATCTCAACCACCCATCTAATGCATGACACACGTACTAGGTTAACTTGTAAACCCTAATTCCTTTTGCCTATAAAATGAAAAGGATATTGAGAGTAAATGTTATCTCTTCCAATTAATGTGAAACACATTGAAGAGTTCATTTATCTCTCAAACAAACAGAATAGAACTGCTAAAGCTGAAGCTTCAGTCCTAGTTAGGTTGTTTGTTTTCTTACTCTCATAACTTTGGTTAGAAATTAAGTTCGAAGGAGATAACACCCCGATTGTCATTCAACCACTTTGCTATTTCGCAAGTAAGGTGTGTCATAAATTCTTTATTTAATTCTAATAAGAACCTATACGTTGAAAAGTTACTTATGTGTGTTTTAAACTTGTTCTTTATATTGTTTATATATATCAGTTTAAAACTCACTTTGTTACCATGGAATGTGATTAGTTTAACTTGATAAACCTTATATCACATTCAAGGGGACCACCAAGTGGTATTAGAGCTGTTTAATTTATAAAACCTTTTTAAAGTTCTTTTACACAACTGCTCAAAAGATTTTTAAAATCAAGATCCATTAAAAATGGTAGCAGAAGTACCACAGACTCTTAAATATAGGGGTGGCCAGTTAAATGCTACTCCTTTACTAGATGTGGAAAATTTCACCAATTGGAAAAAGAGATTCATGTGCCACATAATTGGTATTGAACCTCAATTCAAAAACATAATTGAAAATGGTCCTTTTATCCCTATGATAGCTGGTAAAAGGAAGCCTAAAGGACAATGGACCCCTGATGAAAGAAAGGCTGCTAACTTAGATCAGCGACTTAAAAGTCTCATCATGTCTATCCTTCCAGATGACCAAATGAATTCTATCATAAACTGTTTAACAGCTAAATCAACCTAGGATGACCTGATACCGTATCATGAGGGCCCCTCTGATGTGAAAAAAAGTAGGGTCATAGACCTAAAATTGTGTTACAACAACTTCAAGTTCAAAGAATGTGAAACTCCAACACAGAATTTCACTAGATACAAAGCTTTGATGAATGAGTTAGTAAATGATGGCATCAAACTTTCAGAGCTTGAAATAAATTCTGGTTTTATAAATAGGTTTCTAAAGAAGTGGCTAAGTTTCTGTCAAAGTCTCATAAACATAAATCATGTGAAAGAATCTGAGCTTGCTTCTCTATTTGGTAAACTTAAATATGAAGAAAACAAAATAGACATAATTTATGAGACTGAAAAAAAGAAATCTCTTGTATCTACAACACCTCTGTCAACTGCCTTCTTCTCTACCTCTATTGTCCAAGACTTTCAAGATAGTCCTGATGATGAAGAGGATACAAGAAACAATCAAGAGTACTTGAATGACCTAGAAGAAGAATATCAAGCAAGAGCTCTTTTAGCCAAGTCTAAAAGATTCTTCAAAAAGGGTACTCAAAGGTACAACAATGCAAAAGAAACTGACCAAACTGAATGTCATAATTGTGGCAGGAAAGGTCACTTTGCAAGAGACTATTTTACAAAAAAATCAGTTCCTTCATATCAATCACCTTTTCAACCAAAACTCCTCAGTTCCTCTCAGCACAAACCAGAACTAAGGCCTACCAAAGACTTTGAAGCTAAATACAACAAAGTTAAGGCTAAAATGGCTCTCCTCGATTCAAGTGCTTCATCTTCTAAAGCCTCAATGGTTAAGAATAAAGGTCTTATCGCAGAAGCCTATGAATGGCATGAAGAAGAGTGTCATTAGATGACAATGAGATGGTTGAAGTAAAGGTACTCATGGCACTTGCTGAAGATAATGATTCTGTATCACACCCCGCCTAAGGCGGAAACACGCAGCGTGTCGGAGGGATTGATCGTCATAACACATGGTGAAGCTATAGAGAAAACTAGAATGCATACCAATAAAAGTGTCACGACGTCCTCCGATTACAAGTGGGTACTTGTGCTATGACTTGTCGATTCACAACACATGATCTAAAGTATTACAAGCCAAGCTCCCACACATGGGGTAATACAAGTATAGAGATAATACAAATTACATAACTGAAAACAAAGTTCTAAAATGCAGTCTTCAAGAAATGATCCTTATGGGATTCTCTTAGGTCTGCTAAGGCATCCTATCCTGACCTCAATGAGCATTTGCTTCACTTGAAAATGATACTCGAAAAGGTCAACACAAAGTTGGTGAGCTCGTCGGTTTAGAGTATAAACCCAGATGTTGTGCCAGAATTAGAGTAGGACAATAGTGCGATATAAGAGCGGAGTGCAAGCAGTATACATAGAAATCTAATAGCAATCATAGAAATCATAGAATATCATAGCAATCAAGCCATACCGACCATTCAACAATGGTCCAAGCGCTTATAGTCCTCCGTACCTATCGCCTACCAGCTAGAGCTACATAGGTCGGCAAATATTTCTTAGTTCTTAGTTATGTATCCCATAGCATGCATGAACATATACAACATCATACACACACACAATTATAGGCACATAACGTTGTCCGAAAGTATAGAATTAGTTTTAGCACAGAAGTAAAACAGTTTGAAATAAACTTGAGTCTTATTCCCCCCAATGAAAATAGTTTGAAAATGGGGCTACAAAAACCTTCAACAAGGATGAATAGTACCTGAGAGTAAGATGATCAGACAACAGCGTACAATGTCGTCCAGTCACGACCTAGCAATTTGTCTCCGACTCAAAAATATGTTTGAAATGTGCCTTTAAAGTTGATGCATAAGAGTTTTGAAAAACATTTTGTATTACTATTTTTAGTATTGTTGGTTGTGTGGTGGTTGACAATTTAGACACGTAGAAAGTACGACGAAGTATATACCTTAGGCATTATATACTTATACTACTAAAGGAAATAGGTAAGTAGAGTAAATAAGTATTAAGTAAATAGTAAATAAGTAATTTGAAATATATGTTGCGGCAATTTACTCGGTAAATTCCAAGTTATCTAGATTAGATGTATAAGCTATAAGAAATGACACTTTTTAAGTATCCTAAACAATTAATAGTAATAATTTACAGAATTATAAAATATAGTTTCGTCTTTTAGTCGATTATTAAAATAATAATATTTTATTATTTCGTCTTTTGTTGGAACTTTAAAAAAATAACTTTTAGTGAGAATATTTATAAGTATAATATTTTTATGAAATTTCGGCATAACCCTTTTGTTTATAAAACATTTTCCAAAGTCTTAAACCTTATCTTTCAAACACTTTCCCCCAAATAAATCATCTTCCGACAAAATGCCAAAATCTACGTTTTCGTGACGTTTTATCAAAACACATTTTTCTGAACGACTATTTTAACTATCATAATATATATAAGGGTATAAATCATCTCAAAATCCGTTTAGACGTTTAAGATGATTCATTTTTCACTTATTGGGCCTTAAGGCCCAATATTATTCCAAAACCCTTATTTTTAGTTTTTAAATCCAAAATAGGCCCAATTATTAAAAGTCCAACAATAAATTACTAAGGTCAAATAAGCAATTTAGTAAGTCAACGAAAAAATCCAAACGAAGGACACCAAAAATAAGCCGAAGCCTATTGGGCCTTAGTTGGGCCACGGTATGTGTAAGCCCAAACAAACACTTCCGTAAATATACAAAGCCCAAAATAAAACAACGTGTTACAAAATATGCGAACAAGCACTTCTAGTATTTAAATAAGTCCAACCCAAAACCACAAAATAAGCCGTGACCTCAAAAAGGTAGCAAATAAGCTACGACTTATTTGTTCTATGTTGGGCCTAATACGAACTAAGCCCAAAATAAGCCATATGAGCTTAAAAATAAGTCGATAAGATACCAAATACTTTTAGTTCTCAAAATAAGCTACAACAATAAGTTATAAAATAGGACAAAAGTTTAAATGGCCAAAACTATTTTTTCTTTGTTTTCTTTTGTTGTCGCCGCCATATAAGCCCAAAATAAGTTTACCATTGCTTATTGATAAGCCAAATAAGCTATAAACTATATTACAAAAATATGTTTTATCACCATCATAACCAAATAGTAAAATGAAATTTTCCTTGTTTCTCTTTTCTTTTTTTCAAACCAAACGCACCTCTTATGATGTTTTTGTAAGTTTTTAGCTTTTGATTTTTAGAAACATAAGCATACAACCTAAGTACAATGATTTGAAAATTTTAGAGACTGACAAAGTAGGATTTTAAGAAGAGATTAAAGCGTAACCAACAACTCGAAACGTTGTTTTTTTATATACCCACGACCAATAGAATCAACCCAGATGCGTTTAAGCCTTCATGTTCTTGAACAAAAGTGGAAAAATGAATGTTTTTTTGTGGTTGGGTGTGTGTGTCTGATCACGGGAGAAAGGAAGGAGGAAGAGGATTTTCTCTTTGTTTTGGTATGACGTATGTGTGTTTTTGAAATGAGATAAGGTTAAAATAAGATGCATGCACGGACAAGGTTCCTCAAATGGCGCCTTGTTGTCTGCTATATGGTCCGATCGGTTAAGGGATCCTAATTAAGTTTTTTTGTCTTTGGTCGGGATCTATAACGATCTTAGTCCGTGAATAAAATGTGACCCAAAAGTTTAAGTTTCTTAGTAATTGTTAGAAATAAGTTTAGAGATCTAAAAAATATCGAAAGAAGTAAGCTTTTAGATATAATGTTTTAATTTAGTGAATATAGTACAATTGTTGTGCCGGAACGCGTTGCTCACCGTTTCAAGCTGTTCGCGAGATAAATCTCCTGGTAAGCTATCAAATATAGTTATAGTCATCCAAAAGAGATAATTCAAGAAATAAATGAACTATTGATTAAATAAATAATAAATTGACTACCGTTAGCACAGATCTAACAGAGGCAACAAAAGTCAATAAACAGAGGGATAAATAGAACATCTTAAAACTAGAAAATCCACAAAGGTTACAGTCTACCCCCTTAAAAGAATTTTGCCCCAAAATTTAACAAGTGCTAGAGCTAAAGAGATGTGGGTATTTGAGTTTCATTTTATCCTCACGTTCCCAAGTAAATTCGGGACCTTGTTTCGAATTCCATTGATCCTTGACGATAGGAATTCTACTCTGCTTTAGCTTCTTGATTTCACGCTCTAAGATCTCCACAGGCTCTTCAACAAAGTTCAACTTAGCATCAACTTGGATTTCCTCTAAAGGTATATGTAGAGTTGGGTCAGCTAAGCATTTCTTGATATTCAACACGTGGAACATGTCGTGAACTCTACTTAGCTCTTGAGGTAATCTTAGTTTGTAGGCTACTGGATCGACCCTCTTAGTAATCTCAAAGGGTCCAACGAACCTAGGTGCTAACTTGTGTAGGATCGATATTCCTTTATGAAAACTGATATACTGTCAACTATGCGGAATCTAGTTGGCAGTACTTAAGAAGAACACACAATAGTTTCTCAAACGATTTCTTGACGATCGCGTGCAGATTTAAGCCGATCCTTGATCTGGGAGATCTTCTCATTAGTTTCCTGCATGATCTTGGGTCCAATCACCCACTTCTGCCCACAGAATGGGTGAGCGACACTTCCTCCCATAGAGTGCTTCAAACGATGCACATCTCATACTAGAATGATAGTTGTTGTATTAGGAGAATTTAACCAATGGAAGATGAACATCCCAAGTTCCTCCAAAGTCGATGACGCATGCTCTGAGCATATCTTCTAAGGTCTGAATGGTACACTTGCTTTGACCATCAGTCAGTGGATGGTAAGCCGTACTCATGTCCAAACGTGTTCCTAATGCCTCTTGCATCAACTGTTAAAATCGTGACGTAAAGCGACTATCGCGGTTAGATATTATCAAGATTGACACATCATGCCTTGCCATAATTTCATTGATGTAGAGCCTAACTAGCCTATCCATTTTAAAGTCCGCACGAACGGGTAGGAAATAAACAGACTTAGTTAATCTGTCCACAATGACGCAGATTGAATCATGCCCACTTCATTTTGTGATAATGTCCATGACTATTCTCTCCCATTTCCACTTAGAGATCTCAGGTTGCTGCAGTAAGCCGGATGGCCTCTGATGTTCTGCTTTAACCTTTGAATAAGTAAAGCACTAGCTAACATACAAAGCTATATCCTTCTTCATCCCTGGCCACTAGTACATGTCTCTAAGATCATAGTACATCATATCCGCTCCTGGGTGTACATAGTACCTTGACTTATGGGCTTTGTCCATTATCAGGGTTCTTACGCCACCCGTTAAAGGAACCCATATTCAATCCATGTAATACAATGCTCCATCATTCCTACACTTCATCTGTTCATTCAACCCTCGCAACATTTTTGCTGGTGCATTGACGACCTTAGATGTTTCATTCTGAGCCGCTAGTATTATACCCTTGATACTCGACTGAATGGTCATGTTCATAGATCAAACTCTCCTAGTATTGATTCTTTCCTTTCTACTTAGTGCATCAGCTACTACGTTTGCCTTACTAGGATGGTAGCGAATCTCACAGTCATAGCCGCTGTTCCTTATGCAATCTCTCTCAACTACATTCATAATTACAAGCCCTAATTTCTCTCTTCCAACGATCACTCTTTCAACCAAAATGGCTGTCCTTGATTCATGTCCTAAGCACAACATGGTCGCGTATCTGGAAAAGACTGAAGGGAATGCAGAGTTTCACGAGATTATTGATTTTCTCAAGCGCAGTTCCATTCATCATGCTCTCACTGTAAGTCCTGTTGTATCTACTACATTTGTTGAACAGTTGGACGTCTGCTAATCCCAAAACAATCACAATATCAGGCAAATACTGCCAATAGCTGTCAAGATCTGTGCAATCTCTGAGTGCATCAATAAAGAAGTGATCTTCTTATTTGATGATGCTGATGGATATAAACCTTTACCTAATCAGCTATATTTGATGCCTATTCCTGCTAAGGGTATGAAGGGGCGATCTAACAACCATGTTAACATTTAATAAAGCTTTGTTTTCCACCCCAATGGAGGTTTTATATTTTCATACAATTAATCATATGTCTATTAGTTCCAAAATACCACTGCATCTTGGATCAAATTTCCTACTAACATTGGCCACTGCTGTCCATCTGCTTAACATCTAATCAAAAGTATAAAATTTTTCTAAATAATTTTTGATGGATGCTTACACATTTAGATCTAAGAAAAAGTTTGTAATGTAAACCCATTTATTATTCTAAATCTTTTTAGATAAACAACTAGCTAATGTGTCTGTACCTTTAGATCATTTTCCTGTAAATACTTTAACTAGTAAAGTCTTTTCTTTCATGGTTAAGAAGGGTAAGCATTTCTCAGGGAAAGTCACCCCTTTGTTTGCTACTATGTGTGTATAAACCAACACAGGATGAGGTGCTCCCTTCAGAAAGACCATCTGAAGCACAACCTAACACCCTCACCTGACTGCCAACTATTAAGTACCCCTCATGAGCCACAGACTAGCCTCATCTCCCTGCTCAAACTAGTGATGTTCCTTATTAAAGCACGAAAGCCTAACCTATCCCCAAGACCTTCACCCACTACTACTATTCCTGATTCTATCCTAGAAACTTCTGGTGAGAATCTTGGAGGTCATTCATCCAGTGATAAATCCCTTTCAGGGAATGAGGGTGACATGACTCTCCAAAGTGTCTATGATCTTTGTCTCTCTTTATGTGCACAGGTTTCAGATCAAGCCAAGGAAATACAACTCTTGAAGGCTCAGATCACAAAGCTCAAGAAACAAGCTAAACCTGTCATCAAACACCATAGAGCATGGCTGAAAAGTGTCTCTTTGAAGCAAAGATTCCCAAGCAAGCGCTTCTCAAAGAAACAAAGGGTGCACAAAGAGTCTGTATCCAAACAAGGGAGGAAGTTTGCTAAAGGTGAATCATCAGTTCAAGGAAATCCTTTATTTGATGAGATTCCTGAAGATACAGTTGATCATATGGAAACAGAGAATGCTCAGGATGAGGGGAGGACAAGAGAGATGGTGGATGAAGACAAGGAGATTGATGAGAATATACTTAGTACTGAAGATGTACTTAGTACTGACAAGGAAGGGATTTTATACTGACATGGAAAAGTTTAGTACTGACAGACCAATAGTTAGTACAGACATGGAGAAAGTTAGCAACTTATAGACCCAATATTAGTACTGACTGATCCAAAGTTAGTAACTAGACTAATCAATGGCAAACATGAAGGTACTGCAAGAGCACAATGAAGTACTTAAGAGCAAGTTGAAAGTACAGATGGGCAAATAAAAGGTACAGAAAGAAGCACAATGAAGGTACTGAAGAACAATTTGAAAGTACTGATGGGCAAAGAAAAGGTACTGAAGATCATACTGAAGAAGAAATTGCTGCTCAAATCACTCTAACACCCACTCAAACACCTACTTCTACAATGTTTGGAGATGATGAAACAATAGCTAAGGTTCTTCTCAACATGAGTCAAGCCAAAGCTGTTTCAGAGAAAAGAAAAGGTGTAGAGTTGAAGGATATGCAGAAGCTGACAGACCTAGACCTAACCTCTAAAAGATCACTTCTCACATATGAAGCCTCTTCAAAGATTGATCCAAAAACAAAGAAAGAAAGAAAATTGAAGAGGGAGTATGAATCTGAAAGTGAAAAAAAAAATCTGATATAAAGTTCCTCAAGTTGAGAAGAAGTTTAAGCAGCTTGAAAGTGATGAAGAGATGGCTAGGAAAATACAAGAAAGAGTGGGAGAAAGAAGAGGAAAGAAACAGAATAGCTGAAGAAAAGCAACCAATGAAGCTCTCATAAGAAACCTTTGATATAATAAAGGCAAGGATTAGAGGCAAAGAAAGACTTCTTGCAGAAAAGCTTCAAGAACAAAAAGAGAAGCAATTTACAATAGAAGCAACGGGCCAAGCTCCTTCATGAACACATTGCTCTGCTCAAAGAAGTTCCTTGCTCAAAAAAGATCAGAAGCTATCAGGAAAAACCACCAACATGGGAATCAACGCAAAATAAAAATGATGACCTACTAAAGCTTGTAGAAACTTCAAGCATGCGGAATTGAAAATCAAGAAGTTTTAGGAAGTACAAGATTGTATGATTAAGATTAAGAGTCTGATGAGATTTAATCTCTATTTGGTCTGTTGAAGATGAAAATTGATCAAAGAATGCATGAGAAAGGAGTGATTTATCAGAGTTGAAAGTGATAAGGAAGAAAGAAAGAAAAAGTTCACAGAAGGAGAGTAAAAAAAGAAAAATTCCTAGAAAAGATAAAACTGTTGGTAACTAAAACAAGGAAAAAGATGAAGTCAAGGAAAAGAAGATATATTCAAAACACTTCTGAAGATGATAGTGAGAAAGAGAATGATGAGCTGAGATTACATCTAACAATAGCTCCGGATGAAGAAAAAGAAGTGGATTATGAGATACTTGACAGAAAATACCCTATCAAAGAATGGAAGACAGAGTGTCTTGGAACTAAACCACAGGCTGATGAAGCTGAACACTTTGAAGAGATTAACCAAAATGTGGTGATTAGAAGCAATGGAAAAAAGAGATATTTTAGTACTTTAATGAGAGTATTTCCAATATTTGATGAGAAGATTTGAAGCAGTGTATAACTGGTAATGAACATAATTCAAGATGATAAACTGAAGATTTTTTGGACAGAGTACTTTGGGGAAGATTTTGATGGTTCTGTTCAATCCAGATATGAAAATGATTATTTTGGAATGCAACAGCTCAGGAATTGGAATATTGTGAGTTGGAAGCTACATGGTTCTTCAGGAGTACATACCTTGGTGACTGAGACAGGATTAATCATTCACATGCTGGTAGAAAAGAGGTATCCTTTGAGAAAGGAAGTACTGATGCAAATCTCGAAACTAAAGTTAGAGTCTTAAGAAGAACAGTAAAATGGCATTAGGAGTTGATCAGGGTTTATCAATAAGAATACTTGCAGAGTTAAAGAATCTGAAGAACAAGAATTGATGGGACAGAGAAGGTTTGAGTGTTAGCTAAACCACCACACAACAAATGGTCACAGTTACCATCTTACAGGCATAATAACTGCTAGTCCCATAAGCACACGGCTTTGGTAAAGACTTCTTCAAATCCGTTATGTTGACATTTACCAAAAATTGTAGGTTACCAACTCACTCCACCTTTGTTCTTTCATTGGTTAATAGATTGGCTAGTCCATAATCCAACAGTTCATGTACAGAAACACTTAAGAAGTGGGGTGGGGAGTGGTGGGGATCTAATCAAATACTTTGATCAAGCTGATAGTTTGCTAAAAAACTATATGGTATATCAATGCCTCCGTGTATAGCAATGAAGCATTGGCTTAGTCCAAAAGCAAACTGTATTTGGTAAAGACAAATCATTCATGATGGTTGACAGTTTACAAAATTGTATGGTAAATAACTCACCATGTTTTTAAAAATAAAGATTTACTATCCCAGAGCAAACGACTACTGGTAAAGGAACATCAAATCCGTTGATGGCTGGTAGTTTGCCAAAAACTACAAAGCCAGCTTAGTTGGATTGTTGCTGAAAAGTTGTTGATGTGTTGTTGAGAAGATAAAGTTGCTGCTGAAGAAGGATAGAGTTTAAAAGATCAAGAACTATAAGAGTGTTTGGATACATCCTCTATGCGTTAAAAAATTGAAAGAAACATGAAGTTAAAAGAGTTCAACATTCATGTTTAAGGGAGGATTGTTAGGATTTATGTTTTCCTAACTTAGTACCGACAGTAAAAAATAGTTAGTACTGATAGTTATGAGTTGTACCAAGACAGTACAAAATGTTAATGTACTTGATCAGTTTGTTAGTACCGTTCGAACAAGAACATCTTGTATACCATTATGAAGATAGTGATGAAGAACTTTGGAAAAGATATGTATGCAATTTGTAAGCCTGTTTATGAAGGTTTATTCCTTGTTTTCTATAAAAGGAATTCCTCTTGGCAATAGTTTAAGACATATGGACCCTCAAGATATCTCATAGCAAAAATCATATCTCAAATAGTTAGAAATCATAATCATTCAAAAAGTCAGAATAAATAGAAGTTATTCAGGGTCTATATTGTTTTACTTAGTTACTATGTGTTAAGATTCCGCATTAACACATATGTATACATAATCAGAGTTTCTATATAGAGTCGATTGTAAATTATACATCTTTGGCTATCATCTAAATAGGCTGCAGAGAATCTATCAGTAAGACACCAGATACATTCCCCGCTCTCGATGCCCCAAACCCATTAAATTCATGTTAAAAAGCCCAAACCCGCCCCGTAACCCGATAAGCATGTCCCTCCCCGCTCTAATTAGTTCGGGTTTTAGGTTTCCCCGTCGGGTTCGGGTTTTTTTGCCATCCCTACCTTTAAGTGTAGCACTTAAAAGCATAAATATAATCTGGGTTGAAAATCCGCAAGGGCTGCAAAAAGTCCACCAATATTTTACAAACGAGTGACTGCCTTGGAGCAGAAACTCTTTTGAAAGCTCCTGAAAAATTAGGGTAGAAGCTCTGAGTGTGATTTGCTTTGAACACCAATCCCTCATAGTTTGTATCTAACATGGCACAACAAAGAATGTGATTAAAACAAAACTTGTCAATAATTGCCCATGGGTACACTTCTAAATTTAATTTCCCAACACTCTAAATCATTTTATTTTGTAATTTGTTGAATATATGATGCTTTGCAAAGTCTTACTTATCAATAAATAATCAAATGATCCCACTGATTTCAGTATTAAAAAAATGGCACGTTGAGGCATCCTTTTGACTCTTTTGTTTCAATAGAATTACCAGGTTGACCTATTAGCGATAAGCATCACCCCAAAGTCGACCCCATCTTTAGGTAAATAGAAATAAAAAAATTGCCACATTTTTACTATTCAACTTTCAAATTGAATAGCTAGCTGTGAATTGCATATCAAAAAATCTACTACAGTGGGTGTAGGTAGTCTGCCTAGAGTTGCACGACAGATTAGTCTTTAGCTCAAATAAAACTGCAACTCTTCCGGTATAATTTTTAGACTCTTATCTGAGTTTGGTGACGTTTTATTGCAGCATTGGTTGTGATATAGATTTGGCTGGCAAATGGATTGAACGTGCCAGTTTGATGACATTATAGAACATACTTTCTAAATCTTTGTATGTCCCTTTAAATCTCAAATCTTTCTATCATTTTCTATATATTATTTTGTTTTGTGGTTAGCCGAGTTGAGGGCAACTCTATACACAATGCAAAGACACCTGAAAGTGTAGTTGTATAACTGCGAATGAAAAATAATTAAACGGGTTGAAATGCCCAATTAGGAGTATTTATAGGACTAAGTGATCTACACTAATAACAAAATATAAAAACATGTATTATAGGGTAAGACATCTCATGATGAGAAGTTACATTGCCTTCTCCTAGAGCCACAAGGATATGTGACGCCTTTTCTGTAGACCAAGAGTCGTGACCATGTGTCGTTTCCTAATGTGCCTTATAAGAACTTAACGGTTGAAAACGCTCTTCAAAATTGGATAGAATATGATGGCAACGTTTTTAGGTTTCCTAATGTGTCGTTTCCTCATGTTAATGAATATATTTACCCATTCTTTAATGTGATTAGTATAAAATATCATTAAAACTGTATGTACTAAAATTAAAATGTTAGTTTAGGTTTAATAGTTGTTTCGATAATGTGGTGGTTGAGAATAAAGAACGACCAAGAGTTGAAGTCTTTTTTGAGCTAGAATGAAAGGATATATTTATATTGACCCTTCAAATATGTCTGTTCCTAGAACCTGATCTATTATCTACAATTCCATAGGTTGCCACAAGAAAGAAATTTTGGGTTGATATTTGTAAACACAAAAAATACAAGATAGTTTGTATCTTATCCTTTTATTATATCCACACTTCTTGGTCAAAACAAAAAGATTATAGGTAAAAACATATGTTCTCTTTTTAGGTTTAAATATTGAGCAGGAAACCTCATTATTATGTGGCTTCTTCCACATCCAAGAAACTAGCAAGAGTTGTAAAACCTCGTTGTTGGTTGGAGGAGATAAGTTTATCTCCAGGGTATAAAAGAGTCAAACTAGAGGAAGAGTTGAAGAAGCAAAAAGAAAACAGGCGAAACTCAGTGAGATAAAGAACTCAGAATTAACAAGGCATTGTGAAGAAATGAGGACTTAAAAACTTAAAAAAATGAAAAATTCGTCATCATAGAAATTGAATTAGAGGAGCAGATCGAGATTGTGAAACAAGATTTTGATTATTAAACTCAAAGTTGATGGTTACCGAGACAACATTGCATGATAAATCAAACAAAAATGAAAAAGCTTAAACTGAAAATCAAAATAACTGCACTGTAAAGAGTCCGTTGGAGGCTTTTGAAAGTTAATCTGCTATTAAAGGTTTGATCATCTTGTAGGAAGAGATAAAAAAAGTAGCTAAAATAAAAAGTTGCCAGAGTTTGAGGAGCAATTAGAAGTCGCTCAACGCTAACAAGAAATGGAGGCAAATTAAGGAAAACTAAAAGTGCATGTATGATGAAATGGCGGAAGGCAGTCAGAGGCGGCTGCAGCTATGATCACGGAACCACCAGTAATACAAACAGAGGTTAATGGAAGAACATGCACAACTAACAATACGTACCACCTGGGAGGAACATTGTTCACCTTAAATTGAGTGAAGACATCGATGATGACGAGTTCATGAAGAAGAAAAATGGTAATATGCTTAAGAGGATTTGTGTGTTGTGGAAAAAGCAACACAACAATGAGGTTTAAGATTAGTGAAGCTGAGGATATTATTGAGCATATGTGGAAACCCATAAATGAGGTGGAAATACATAAATGAGCTGGAAATTAAAAAAAGTCAAACTAATCGGTTTTGACAACCGGATGACAATAAAAATAGCGGGCTGATAAGTGGCTTTATTACACATATCTATTAAACCTCAAAAAACGAGCTTAAATGACCAAAAAACAACAAAAAAACTGCCAAATAAATGTTTGTGTTTGAGCATTTGTATTATGCAGGAAGTAGATATCATCAATACAAGACAAAAAAACCAAGCCCAAATGACAAAACTGAGCATGGGAATGGAAAAAGACTGGTCGCAAAATCAAGGTCCAAAGACCAAAAAATACCAAAGTCAGAGTCAATACTGACAGAAATCAGCAGTCAAACCGGAGCCCCCCGATCTGAAGAATACTATTGAATGCAATCTTAACCCATCTGATGGGCCGGGAAAGCCCAATAGTATAATTATGAAGACTGTGAAGACCAAATGGGCCCTCAATCAATTACAACAGCCCATTTGTGTGCAATTGACAAAGACTGTGAAGACTTTGAAGGCCCAATCCAAGCCCAGTTACAGCCAATCTCAGCCATATGAACACACAAAACCCAACCTGCACCATATTGGGCCCTTAAAAGAAGCCCAATAACATTAAGCCTAAACTCACTGGGCCCAATACAAAACCCAAGCCAAACAAAAGCCCAACAATCCTTTTATAATAAAACAACAAGGACCACAAAGTAACTTTTAGTAAACTTGTTTTATAATTAAAAATGAAAAAAATAAAGAAAAGGGCCAAAAATGCCAAGTTTGAAAGTTGTTTTATAAAGAGAAAAATAGGAAAAATAAAACACAAAGGGCGGTTTTGCAATTTGCCGAAACTCCCATTACCCTATTTAGTTATAAAAACAACAGGGATCCATTTTTGCAATATTTGCCAAAAACCTTTCTTTATCTATTTGTTACAAAAACGGAGGGGTCATTTGTGTCACTTCCAAACCTTGTGATAACTTAAAATTTCGGGCATAAATAAAATGAAAAGAGTAAAAAGGTGAGGGGATAATTTTGCCTCCTTCCCTCAAACTTTTATCTTTTAAAACCTTCTAACCACAAACTGTACTCACAACCACGTATCACCAATCCGCCAAAAGCTCAAAAACACACCCAACCCCACAGGGTTTCACTTCCCAACCACCGTCCCTAGTACAGCTCACCTATAAATCTCACCCCTCACCATTTCCACAACCCAATACCTTTATAACCTCTTCCCAACTTGGATATCACTCAGCCCGAAGCCCCCATCATTGGATAGATCAATGAGAAGTGAAACGAAGGGCTAGGATTACCTTGGAGGCATTGCACACTCACAACCAGCTTATCCCAAGACCAAGAGAAGCCTTTGGACTTGTATAAAAGGAAAGAGAACAAGCCAAGAAAAAAAATCCCGTTTTTTACTTTCTTAGTTTAAAATTTTACTTAAGCTTGCTTTATAATCATTGTACTCAGTTTCTTTTTAAGTTTTATTGTAATTTTTTCAGTTTTAATAAAAGTTAAGTGTGTTTTGTAAAATTGCATTTGTCAAAATTTGAAATATAATTTGAGTAGTTTAATCTTGTTTAAACTTGTTTAAACATGTGTTAGAGTTATTTAAACTTTCTTGTAACAATATTTCATAGCTTTTACTAAACTAAAAAAGGCCAAATAACCCGAATTTATAAGTTAAGGGGGTGTTTGGTTTAGTCCCAAAAATGGGTCATTTGGTGGTGTTGGCATGGGTCAAAGTGCACTCATAGCCAACTTTAGGCATGAGTGTGTGACAGCTTTAATTAAAGACCATTTATGTCACAACTTTTAGTTTGAAAAAAAGTTTTTAAGTTGTTTCTATGTTCGTCAAAATTTGGATAAGCTAAATCAAGCTTAAGGGCTTAACTGTCTTACACAGCTTGAGCCCTTAAGCTTGATTTAGCTTATCCAAATTTTGACAGAACATAGAAACAACTTAAAAACTTATTTTCAAACTAAAAGTTGTGACTAAATTGTCTTAATAAAGCCCACACACTCAGCCAAAGTTGGCTGAGTGCACTTGACCCATGCCAACACCCCAAATGACCCATTTTGAGACTAAACCAAACACCCCCTTAACTTATAAATTCGGGTTATTTGGCCTTTTTTAGTTTAGTAAAAGCTATGAAATATTGTTACAAGAAAGTTTAAATAACTCTAACACATGTTTAAACAAGTTTAAACAAGATTAAACTACTCAAATTATATTTCAAATTTCGACAAATGCAATTTTCACAAACACACTTAACTTTTATTAAAACTGAAAAAATTACAATAAAAACTTAAAAAGAAACTGAGTACAATGATTATAAAGCAAGCTTAATCAAATTTTAAACTAAGAAAAGTAAAAACGGGATATATTTTTCTTGGCTTGTTCTCTTTCCTTTTATACAAGTCCAAAGGCTTCTCTTGGTCTTGGGATAAGCTGGTTGTGAGTGTGTAATGCCTCCAAGGTAATCCTAGCCCTTCGTTTCATACTCTCAATGCTCTCAGCCATTGATGGGGGCTTCGGGCTGAGTGATATCCAAGTGGGAAGAGGTTATAAGGGTATTGGGTTGTGGGAAATGGTGAGGGGTGAGCTGTGAGTGTACTAGGGAGGTGGTTTGGGAAGTGAAACCGTGGGGAAGGTGTTTTGATTAATGGCGGGTACGGGGTGAGTACAGTTTGTGGTTAGCAGGTTTAAAAGTAATGTTTGGGGAAGAGGCAAGAATAGCCCCTCACCTTCTTACTCATTTTCATAGTTACTTATCCCGAATTTAGTTATAACAAGGTATGGAAAAGTGACACAAATTCCCCTCCGTTTTATTAACAAAAGAAATAAAGAAAGGTTTTGGCAATATTGCAAAAATGGTCCCGCATGTTATTATAACTAAAAGGGTATAGGGAGTTTTTGGCAAAATGCGAAACCAGCCCTTTTGTTTTATTTCTATTTATTCTCTTTATAAAACAACCTTTTAAAACTTGGCATTTAGTCCCCTTTTTCTTTTTTGTTTTTCATTTTTAATAAAACAAAAGTTACTAATTTTTACATTTGGTCCTTATGTTTTATAAAAAAGGATTGGGCTTTTGTTGGGCTTGGGTTTTGTATTGGGCCCAATTGATTTGGGCTTATGTTATTGGGCTTTTTAAGGCCCAATAAGATCAGGTGGGTTTGTGTTAACAATGGCTGAGATTGGCTTGTAACTGGGCTAGGATTGGGCCTTCAAAGTCTTCACATCTTTGTCAATTGCACACAAATGGGCTGTTGTAATTGATTGAGGGCCCATTTGGTCTTCACAGTCTTCAAAATTTATACTATTGGGCTTTCCAGCCCCTCAGATGGGTAAAGATTGCATTCAATAGTATTCTCAGATCCGGCTCGGTTTGACTGCTGATTCTTTCAGTATTGACTCTGACTTTGGTATTTTTGGACTTTGGCCTTGATTTTGCAGTCTTTTCCATTCCATGCTCAGTTTTGTCATTTGGGCTTGGTTTTCTGTCTTTTTGATGATATCCACTTCCTGCATAATACAAATGCAAAACAAACATATATTTGGCAGTTTTTGTCTGTTTTTGGTCATTTAAGCTCGTTTTTAGAGGTAAAAGATATGTGTAATTAAGCACTTATCAGCCCGCTTATTTTTTTGTCACCGGTCAAACCGATTAGTTTGACTTTTTTTAATTTCCAGCTCATTTATGTATTTCCACCTCATTTATGGGTTTCCACATATGCTCAATAATATCCTCAGCTTCACTAATCTTAACCATTGTTGTGTTGGTTTTCCACACAACACAATCCTCTTAAGCATATTACCATTTTTTTTTTTCTTCATGAACCTGGTCATCATCGATGTCTTCACCATAAGGAGAACCAATGTTCCTCCCAGGGGTAGTATTGTTCATTGAGCATGTTCTCTCCATTAACCTCCTGTTTGTATTACTGCTAGTCGAGAGCATAGCTGCAGCCGCCTCTGCTGCCTTCCGCCATTCATCATACTGCACTTTTAGTTTCCTTAATTCTGCCTCTATTTCATAGTTAGCCGCTTGAGCGACTTCTAATTGCTCCTCAACTCTTGCAACTTTTCTAGTACTTTTTTCTATCTCTTCCACAAGATGATCAACCTTAATAGCAGATTCACTTTCAAAGCCCACCAACGACTCTTTACAGTCAGTTATTTTAATTTACAGTTTAAGCTTTTCATTTTTGTTTGATTTATCATGCAATGTTGTCTCGGTAACCATCAACATGAGTTATAATCAAAATCTTGTTCACAATCTTCGATCTGCTCTCTAATTCAATTCTCATGATGGACGATTTTTTCATTTTTTAAGTTTAAGTCCTCATTTTCTTCACAAATGCCTTGTAATTCTGGTTCTTTATCCATGAGTTTCGCCCTCGATATCTTTATTTGACTTCTTCAACTCTTCCTCTAGTTCTGACTCTTTTACCCTTGAGTTAAACTTAATCTCCTCCACCAACAATGAGGTTTCCAACTCTTGCAGTTTCTTGGCTGTGGAAGAAGCCACATAACAATGAGGTTTCCTGCTCAATATTAAACCTAAAAAAGAACACTATGTTTTTACCTATAATCTTTCTTGTTGCAAACAAGAATTGAGGAACAAACTAAAAGGATTAAGAGTACTAAACTAACTGTATTTTTTGTGTTTACAAAATATCAACCCAAAATTCTTTCTTGTTGCAACCAAGAATTGTAGATAATAGATCGGTTCTAGGAACACGACATATTTGAAGGGTCAATATAACATATATCTTTCATTCTAGCTCAAAAAAGACTTCACTCTTTGGTCGTTCTTTATTCTCAACCACCACATTATCGAAACAACTATTAAACCTAAACTAACATTTTAATTTTAGTACAATTTTAATGATATTTTATACTAATCACATTAAAGAATGGGTAAATATATTCATTAACATGAGGAAACGACACATTAGGAAACCTAAAAACTTTGCCATCATATTCCGTCCAATTTTGAAGAGCGTTTTCAACTGTTAAGTTCTTATAAGGCACATTAGGAAACGACACATGGTCACGACTCTTGGTCTACAGAAAAGGCGTCACATATCCTTGTGGCTCTAGGAGAAGGCAATGTAACTTCTCATCATGAGATGTCTTACCCTATAATACATGTTTTTATAGTTTGTTATTAGTGTAGATCACTTAGTCCTATAAATACTCCTAATTGGGCATTTCAACCCGTTTAATTATTTTTCATTCGCAGTTATACAACTACACTTTCAGATGTCTTTGCATTGTGTATAGAGTTGCCCTCAACTCGGCTAACCACAAAACAAAATAATATATATAAAATGACAGAAAGAAAGAATTGAGATTTAAAGGGACATACAAAGATTTAGAAAGTATGTTCTATAATGTCATCAAATGCCGCCTGCTCATATCCGTTTGCCACCAAATACTATATCACAACCAATGCCTGCAATAAAACGTCACCAAACTCAGATAAGAGTCTAAAAATTATACCGGAAGAGTTGCAGTTTTATTTGAGCTAAAGACTAATCTGTCGTGCAACTCTAGGCAGACTACCTACACCCACTGTAGTAGATTTTTTGATATGCAATTCACAGCTAGCTATCAATTGAAAGTTTAATAGTAAAAATGTGGCCTTTTTTTTTCCTATTTACCTAAAGATGGGTCGATTTGGGGTATGCTTTATCGCTAATAGGTCAACCCGGTAATTA
This sequence comes from Tanacetum coccineum, assembly GCA_026074375.1. Taxonomy (NCBI): domain Eukaryota; kingdom Viridiplantae; phylum Streptophyta; class Magnoliopsida; order Asterales; family Asteraceae; genus Tanacetum; species Tanacetum coccineum. Next base: position 22,311 of record BQNB010001913.1, on the reverse strand, counting down.
TATTGAAACAAAAGTGTCAAAAGGAGCCAACGTGCATTTTTTAAATAACTGTAATCACCTTGATCATTTTATACAATATTGAAATAAGAAGACTTTGCAAAAGCACATATAACAAAAATACCAAATAAAATGATAAGAGTGTTTGGGGACTTAAAATTTAGAAGTGTACAATGGGAACTTCTTGACACTTTTGTTTTAAATCACTTCTATGTTGTGCCTTTAGAAATACAAAATATGAGGGATTGAGTCGTTCAAAGCAAATCACACCTCATGACTTCTTACCTAATTTTTCAGGAGCTTCAAAAGAGTTTCTGCTCCAAGGCAGTCACTCGTTTGTAAAATATTGGTGGTCTTTTTGCAGCCGCTTGGGATTTTCAACCCAGATTATATTTATGCTTTGAGTGCTACTACATAAAGGTAGGGATGGCAAAAAAACCCGAACCCGACGGGGAAACCTAAAACCCGAACTAATTAGAGCGGGGAGGGACATGCTTATCGGGTTACGGGGCGGGTTTGGGGCTTAAACATGAAATTTAACCGGGTTTGGGGCAGAGAGCGGGGAATATTATCTGTGAGTCCCTTACTGAATAGATCTCTGCAGCCTATTAAGGATGATAGCCAAGATGTATAAATACAATCGACTATATAGAAACACTGATTATGAATACTATGTGTTAATGCGGAATCTTAACACAAGTACTAAGAAAAACAATATAGAACTGAATAACTTCTATTAATCTGCTTTGAATGATTACAGATTACTAACTATTTAGATATGATTTTTGCTATGAGATATCTTGAGGTCATATGTCTAACTATGCCAAGAGGAATCCTTTTATAGAACAAGGATAAACCCTAACAGGCTTACAAATCGCATACATATCTTTTCCTAAAATATCTCATACATATCTCATAAATGGTACTAACTATTTTCTTCTAACGGTACTAACAAACTGATCAGTACTTAACATTTTGTACTGTCGGTACTAACTATAACTATCAGTACTAACTATTTTTTACTGTCGGTACTAAGTTAGGAAAACATAAATCCTAACAATCCTCCCTTAAACATGAATGTTGAACTCTTTAACTCATGTTCTTCAATTTCTTTAACACATAGAGGATTATCCAAAAACACTCTTATCATTTTTTGATCATTTAAACTCTATCCTTCTTCACAGCAACATTTTTTTTTTTTATTTTATTTTGTTATTGTTGTTTGTGTGTGTTTTTTTCTTTTTTTTTATCCTTCTCAGCAACACAGCAACATCTTTTCAGCAACAATCCAACTAAGTTGGCTTTGTAGTTTTTGGCAACTACCTATCCAAAAACGGATTGATGTACCTTTACCAGTAGCCGTTAGCTCTGGATATTAACTCATTATTATTAAAAAAATGGTGATTAATTATCAACCAATTTTTTGTAAACTTCAACCACAACGGAATTGATTGTCTTACCAAATACCGTTTGCTTTGACTAGCCAATGCTTCATTGGCATAACATGAAGCATTGATAAACCATAATAGTTTTTAGCAAAACTAATCAGCTATCAACAATTGATTAGTCCTTTACCATGTAACGTTTGATTAAGGACTAGCCAACTCTAACCATGAAGCAAGGTGAGTTGGGAACGCCTACACATTTTTGGTAAATAGTCAACCATAAAACATTGAGAAGTCTTTACCCACAAGCCGTTTGCTTATGGACTAGCCAGTTATTATGCCTGTAAGCATGTTGAACTGATGACCCCAATGTTGTGTGGTGGTTAGCTAACACTCAAAACCTTCACAATCCCATCAATCTTATTCTTCATATTCTACTCAGGCAAGTAACTTACTATAATAAACCTAATCAACTCCAATGCCATAGTATTGTCTTCTTCAGACTCTAACTTTAATTTCAGCATTTGCATCAGTACTTCCTTTCTCAAAGGATACTTCTTTTCTACCAGCATGTGAATGATTAATCCTGTCTCAGTCACTAAGGTATGTACTCCTGAAGAACCATGTAGCTTCCAACTCACAATATTCCAATCCTGCTGTGCATTCCAAAACTCATTTTCATCATCTGGATTGAACATAACCATCAAATCTCCCCAAAGTACCGCTGACTCAAAACCTTCAGGTATCTCATCTTGAAATCTGTCCATTACCAGTTGATACACAGCATTCAAATCTTCTCTATCAAATATGGACAATACTCTCATCAAAGTACTAAAATATCTCTTTTGTCCATTGCTTCTAATCACCACATTTTGGTTAATCTCTTCAAAGTGTTCAGCTTCATCATCCTTGTTTAGTTCAAGACACTCTGTCTTCCCATTCTTGATAGGGAATTTTCTGTCAAAGTATCTCCTAATCCACTTCTTTTTCTCATCCGGAGCTATTGTTAGATGTAACGCACTCATCATTCTCTTTCTCACTACATCTTCAGTAAGTGTTTTTGAATATACTGTCATTTCCTGACTTCATCTTTTTCCTAGTACCAAGTTTTCTCTTTCTAGTACTTTCTTCTTCTTTACTCTCCTTCTGAACTTCTTCTTTACTTTCTTCCTTGATCACTTCAACTCTAGATAAATCAACTCCTTTCTCATTCATTCTTTTGATCAATCTTTCATCTTCAACAGACCCAATAGAGATGAAATCTTCATCAGACCTCTTAATCTTCTCATACAAAGCTTGTACTTTCCTCATATTCTTGATTTCATATTCAGCATGCTTGAAGTTTCCTACAAGCTTTAAGTAGGTCATCATTTTATTTCTGAGTTGATTCTTGGTTGGTGGTTTATTCCTGATAGCTTCTGATCTTTTTTGAGCAAGGAATCTTCTTTGAGCAGCAATTGTGTCATGAAGGAGCTTGGCCCTTTCTTCTATTGTAAATTGCTCTCTTTCTTGTTCTTGAAGCTTTTCAGCAAGAAGTCTATCTGCCTCAATCCTTGCCTTTATATCATCAAAGTTTCTTATGAGAGCTTCATTGGCAGCTTTTTCTTCAGCTATTCTGTTTCTTTCCTCTTCTTCTTCCCACTCTTCTTGTATTTTCCTAGCCATCTCTTCATCACTTTCAAGCTGCTTAAACTTCTTCTCAGCTTGAGGAATATCATCAGATTCACTTTCAGATTCATCCTCCTCTTCAATTTTCTTCTTTCCTTTGTCTTTTGGATCAATCTTTGGAAGAGGCTTTAATGTGAGAAGTGATCTTTTAGAGGTAGGTCTAGGTCTGTCAGCTTCTTCAATATCCTTCAACTCTACACCTTTCTCCTTTTCTCTAGAAACAGCTTTGGCTTGACTCATGTTGAGAAGAACCTTAGCTATTGTTTCATCATCTCCAAACATTGTAGAAGTAGGTGTTTGAGTGGGTGTTTGAGTGGTTTGAGCAGCAATTTCTTCTTCAGTATGATCTTCAGTACCTTTTCTTTGCCCATCAGTACTTTCAAATTGCTCTTCAGTACCTTCATTGTGCTCTTCAGTACCTTTTCTTTGCCCATCAGTACTTTCAACTTGCTCTTCAGTACCTTCAATGTGCTCTTCAGTACCTTCCTTTTGCCTGTCAGTACTAACTTTGGATCCGTCAGTACTAACTATTGGTCTGTCAGTACTAACTTTCTCCATGTCAGTACTAACTATTGGTCTGTCAGTACTAACTTTCTCAAAGTCAGTACTAACTCCTTCCTTGTCAGTACTAAGTACATCTTCAGTACTAAGTATTCTCTCATCAATCTCCTTGTCTTCATCCACCATTTCTTTTGTCCTCCCTTCATTTTGAGCATTCTCTGTGTCCATGTGATCAACTGTATCTTCAGGAACTTCATCAAACAAAGGATCTCTTTGAACTGATGATTCACCTTTAGCAAACTTCCTCCCTTGTTTGGATACAGACTCTTTGTGCACCCTATGTTTCTTTGAGAAGCTCTTTCTTGGGAATCTTTGCTTCAATGAGACACTTTTCAGATATGCTTTATGGTGCTTTATGACAGGTTTAGCTTGCTTCTTGAGCTTTGTGATCTGAGCCTTCAAGTCTTGTATTTCCTTGGCTTGATCTGAAACCTGTGCACATAAAGAGAGACAAAGATCATAGACACTTTGGAGAGTCATGTCACCCTCATTCCCTGAAAGGGATTTATCACTGGATGAATGACCTCCAAGATTCTCACCAGAAGTTTCTGGGATAGAATCAGGAATAGTAGTAGTGGGTGAAGGTCTTGGGGATTGATCAGTCTGTTGCTCAAAAGGTACCTCACTAGTTTGAGCAGGAGATGAGTCAGTCTGTGGCTCATTGGGTACTTCACTAGTGGGAGCAGGAGAGGGTGTAGGTAGTGCTTCAGATGGTCTTTCTGAAGAAGCACCCTCATCCTGAGTTGGTTGTACCAACATAGTAGCAAACAAAGGGGTTACTTTCCCTGAGAAATGCTTACCCTTCTTAACCATGAAAGAAAAGACTTTACTAGTTAAAGTATTTACAGGAAAATGATCTAAAGGTACAGACACATTAGTTAGTTGTTTACCTAAAAAGATAGAAATAAAACGTGGGTACATTACAAACTTCTTCTTAGCATCTAAATGTCTAAGCATACCATCAAAAATTAATTTAGAAAAATTATACTTCTGATTAGATGTTAAACAAATGACAGCAGTGGCAATGTTTGTAGGAATTTGATCCCAAGAGGTGCTTTTGGAACTAAGACAATGATTAATTGTATGAAATAAAAACCTCCATTGGGGTGAAAACAAAGCTTTATTAAATGTTAACACTGTTAAATCCCCCTCATACCCCATTTGCTGTATAGCATCAAAGATAGCCTGATTAGGTAATGTGTCTATCCCATCAGCATCATCAAAAAGAAGATCACTTCTTATGGATGCCTCAGAGATAGACACAGACTTGCCAGCTATTTTGGCAGTAATGTGCCTAACATTGTTGATTGTTTTGGACTTAGCAGACGTCCAAAACTGTTCAACAAATGTAGTAGATACTACAGGACTTACAGTGAGAGCATGATGAATGGAACTTCGCTTAAGGAAATCAATGATCTCGTGAAACTCTACATTCCCTTCAGACTTCTCCAAGTATGCGACCATGTTATGCTTCGGACATGAATCAAGAACAGCCATTTTACTTGAAAGAAAGAACCACGTGAAGAGAGAAATTAGGTCTATTACAAACTGTACAACACAACATATTTCCTCCCTTTAACTAATGCAGCTTATAGATTGACCATCCCAATAGTAACAACCAAGAACTGAAATCTACTAACATCAAATGCCTTGGTGAGTAAATCAGCTACATTGTCATCAGTATGGATTTTAAGCACCTGAATGAATTTCTTTTCATAAGCATCTCTTATGAAATGGTGCCTAATAGCAATGTGCTTTGTTTTGGAATAATATACTGGATTCTTCACAATGAAAATGGTGCTTTCATTATCAATGTAGATCTTTGTGTTCATGAAGTTGAACCCATAGTCTAACATTTGATTTTGAATCCACAAAACTTGGCCACAGCAGCTTATAGCAGCAACATATTCTGCTTCTATAGTAGAAGTAGCCATAATGGTTTGCTTCTTGCATTGCCAAGAAATAAGTCTCCTGCCAAGAAATTGACAACCTCCTGTTGTGGATTTCCTATCAAGATTTGCTCTAGCATAATCACTGTCTGAGTAAGATTCCAGGTCAAATGAAGACACTCTAGGATACCAAAGACCCAATTTGGGTTTGCCCTTTAGGTACCTAAAAATTGTTTTGTCTTGGAATATATTACCTGGATTCTTTACAATTGCAAATGGTGCTTTCATTATCAATGTAGATCTTTGTGTTCATGAAGTTGAACCCATAGTCTAACATTTGATTTTGAATCCACAAGACTTGCCCATAGCAGCTTGCAGCAGCAACATATTCTGCTTCTGTAGTAGAAGTAGCCACAATGGTCTGCTTCTTGCATTGCCAAGAAATGAGTCTCCTGCCAAGAAATTGACAACCTCTTGTTGTGATTTCCCTGTTAAATTTTTGCTCCAGCCATAGATCACTATCTGAGTAGATTCCAGGTCAAATGAAGACACTCTAGGATACCAAAGACCCAGTTTGGGTTTGCCCTTTAGGTACCTAAAAATTCTCTTGACAGCACTTAGATGGGAAGTCTTTGGAGTGACCTGAAACCTAGAACAAGCACAAACTGCAAACATAATGTCAGGTCTAGAAGCAGTCAAGTACATTAAAGAGCCAATCATGGACCTATAAAGATGAACATCCACATCACTGGCTCTCAATACCTTGACTAAAGGCTTCTGAGTCTCAATTGGTGTACTAGCAGTCTTTACATTTGCAAAGTCAAACTTCTTTAGGATTTCTGCAACATACTTATCCTGACTAATAAAGATACCATCTGCCTTCTGTTTGACTTGTAATCCAAGAAAGAAAGTGAGCTCTCCATTTAAACTCATCTGAAATCGACTCTTCATTAATACCTCAAACTCACACACCAGAAATAAAAAATTTTTTTGTTCTCTTTTGTTGACCCAAAGATGATATCATCCACATAGACTTGAACTAGTATGATATCATGTTTGTCCTTCTTTAGGAAGAGAGTTTTGTCAATTGTTCCTCTTCTGTATCTATTCTTCAACAAGAAAGTGGATAAAGTAGCATACCAGGCTCTGGGAGCTTGATGTAGCCCATAGAGAGCTTTTACAACTTTGTATACTTTCTGAGGATATTTAGGATCTAGAAAACCTGGTGGTTGAGACACATAAACCTCTTCATCAATTTTCCCATAAAGGAAGGCACTTTTCACATCCATTTGATAGACTATAAAACCCATGTATGAGGCAAAGGCCAAAAAGATCCTTATGGCTTCAAGCCTGGCCACAGGAGCAAAAACCTCATCATAGTCTATCCCTTCCTCTTGCCTATGTCCCTGAGCAACTAACCTTGCTTTATTTCTGACAACAACTCCTCTTTCATCCTTCTTATTTCGATAAACCCACTTTGTACCGATAGCCTTCTTCCCATAAGGCAAATCTACTAAGACCCAAACTTTCTGTATCTCAAACTGCAACAATTCTTCTTGCATAGCATCAACCCAGCTTTCATCTTCAAGAGCTTCTGAAATCTTCTTGGGTTCATGTTGAGACAGGAAACAAGCAAATAAACAATGATGAAAGTCCTTATGGTTAGTTCTCTTTTGCTTTTGAACATAGCTAACAAAAGCATGAGCTCCAGAACTTGTATTTACTTTGCTTCTTGTTTGAACTGCTGAGTTTGGATCTCCTAGAATAAGTGCTTTAGGATGAGTGGAGTGAATCCTTGATGTGGGAATAGGACTAACATTCACAACAGTTTCCAAATTTGTGAAGTCAGCCACTGCACCCTCATCATCATAAGATGAAGTAGTGAAAATACCATCAGTGGAATTTTGATAGATATCCTCAAGTGGAGGTATTTCTGAATCATCTTCTTCAGGATTTGTTGGATCAGAAAGAGATAGTCCCTCATGAGGACTGGCAGTACTAACTGGTAAGCTAACAGTATTAACTAGGTTAGTACTGCTAGCTTTAGCTGGTGTGCTAACAGTACTAAAAATGTTAGTACTACTAGGTCTAGCAGCTCCTTCTTTTATAACCATGGTCTCAAACTTCTGCCAGAGAGCTTCAGCTTCCTCATAAGCTTCCTTTTCTTGCCTCTTAAGTCTTTCAAGGTCATCCATAAAGACTTATTCTTCCTCTCTTGGACCTTCTCTCTTATCATCTGTTGTTAATGCTAGAGTATTTGTTGAAGAATAAGAAGGCCATATTGGCAGTACAAAACAGTCTTGAGCAGAATCATCTTCTTTGTCAGAATCCCCTGCATCAATTATCTCTTCTGTACCTGCATTTTGGTTAGCTTCTTTTTGACCTGCATGTAGGCTAGCTTGATTCTCTAAACTAACATGATGATAATTCATAGAATCAGTTAAATAATCAAGATCAAAAAGCCAAGTTGGTCCTTTTCCTGCAACATTTGGTTTGTTCTCTAAGAAGGTGATGTGCAGGTTTTCTTCAACTCTTTTGGTTCTAAATTGTATACCCTAAAAGCCTTGCTTTGTAGAGAATACCCAACTAAAAACCCTTCATCTGATTTTCCAGCAAACTTGCCAAGGTGGTCAATTGTATTCAAGATGGTCACATGGCACCCAAAAGGTCTTATATAACTTATAGTTGGTATCTTACCAGTTAAAAGTTCATAAGGTGTCTTATTATGAGGTTTAGTCACTAATACCCTATTTAGAACATAACAAGCAGTACTAACTGCTTCAGCCCAAAAAGTGTTAGGTAAAAATAAATCTGCAAGCATGGTCCTTGCAGCCTCAATAAGGGTCCTATTCTTTCTCTCACCAACTCTATTTTGTTGTGGAGTTCTGGCATTACTGTATTCCCTCTTGATCCCCTTTGACCTACAGAATTCAATAACATCCTTGTTCTTAAATTATGTACCATTATCACTTCTAATAGTTTTAACTTTTTGATTCAATTAGTTCTCTATCTGTCTTATAAAGTCCTTAAGGATTGCACTAGTTTCATCCTTAGTTTCTTAAGAAAAATACCCAACTAAACCTGCTAAAATCATCAGTGATTACAAGGCAATAGGTCTTTTGGTTTAAGCTCCTTACAGATGTAGGTCCAAACAAATCCATATGAAGAAGTTGTAGGGTATGGCTAATAGAGCTTACTGCTTTGGCCTTACAGGAGGCCTTGTGTTGCTTTCCTTTCTGACAAGCGACACAAGTGTGGTCATTTTGAAAAATCTTTGAAGGTAGACCTCTGACAAGGTTTCCCTTCTTCACAAGTTTTGTTAAGGTTTTTTAGAAATTAACATGACCCAACCTCCTTATGCAATTGTTTTAGTAGAATTCACAGTTGTAGCCTTTGCAATTAAACAAGCCAATCCTCCTGAAGGAACAATGTTCTCTAAATTGAAACTGTACATATTGTTTTGTCTAGGGATTTTAAGTAATACTTGATTTTCATCAGGTAACTTAAACTCAGAAGACAAAACAAGACATTCAGAGTCAGTAAACAGAACCTTGTTCTTTTTGTCACATATTTGTGACACAGAAAAGAGATTGAAATGCTGAAGTTCTTTCACAAAGCACACATCTCCAAAATCTAACTTACCCGTTTTTAAATTTTACTTTACAGGTATATAACCTCTACTTACCTACAAAAAGCAACATGGCCTCCATTAAGTCTTGAAATTCATCAAGGTAGGCCTTGTTTCCAGTCATGTGCCTGAAACATCCACTATTAACAATTCATTATTCTTTAGAGCTCTCTGTGGATATCACTGCACATTAAATGAAAGAAATGAGTTTCTCTTTAGGGAACCCAAGCCTGTTGGGCTTGCTGGAGTCTTGCCTAGTGGATCTTTAAATAGTGTAACATTTTCAAGACTGGATCCACCATTGTATTTTTATCCACCTGGTATCTTTGTGGTCTCCAATTACAAATGGTTGAGGACCTCTAACAGCAGTTTCTACTTTTTCCCCTAACAGTACTAACTGCATTTACCTTAGCAGTATTAAACTTTTGATTTGAAAATTTTGGTCTCTATGTACTGTTGTCTTTTTGAAAGGCCTTTTAATAATGAGAATGAGTTTTGAGAAAACATTTGCTGGTCTAAAAAAAAAAAAAATAAAAAAAATAAAAAAACTCTATTCACACTGGAGCTTAACAGTATTAACTTTCTTATGGCTAGTACTAAGTTAGTATTGTCGGTATGGTTTAACACTTTGCCTAGCAGTACTAAAATTTTTAGTACCGCTAGTTCTAGCAGTATTAACTAGAATTATACCAGTTCTAGTTAGTACTGCTGAAGGAACAAATTGGTTTTGTTTATTCACTCTTTGCACATTATTCCAACCATTGTTTAACTCAGCTTTTCTTGCCATCCTCTTCTCATGGAAATCACAATCTCTAATTAAATGATTAAGACTACCACATACAAAACATGCTCTTACAGTAAACCCATGCCCCAAATCTTTCTTGTCAACTTTAGGTTTTTGAATATGTGTGTACTGACTCTTAACATTTTCCCTAGGAGTTTTTACTTGCTGGTTAGCAAAACTAGGTGTTACTTTTTGTTTTGTTGGTATAACTACACACTCATCATCACTATCTGACTCATACTCCTCAATGATAGGAGCATCAGACCAAACCTTAGGTTGACTTTTTACATTAGACTCATTGACAACTGGTTCAGACACTAATTCAGAGGGTTCTGCACTAATGTTAGATTCACAGGTATCAAATTCACTTGATTGTGATTCAGATTCATTAGGTTGAGTCTGTTTTGGACCATATGTAAACTTAGAATCATCTACTTCTACATCAGGTCCTGAAGGCATGTAATTTCCTGTCATGGGTGGGGGTACAGCATGCATTCCCTCTGCTGTAACAAACCTATCATACAAAGGTTGGTTTTCTATCTCACTCTCTTTATTCATAAAAACACTCTGCAACACTTCATTTTCATAACTCAAAATACCATCATATCTGTGATCCCCATACCCAAGCCCAAACTTATCATTAGCACTCATTTGGGTATTTAGCAGTTTACTAAGATTTTTAGAAGAATTATGCCACTTTTCTACTTTAGCCTTTAAATCTTCTTTTTCTTTTTGAGCTTCTGCTAATAGTTTCTTATGGTATGTGAGGACATCTGTTTTATCATCTAAATCTATTTTCATAAACTTTATCTTTTGTTCATACCAAAGTTGTCCTTGTTGATGAGCAACTAACTGTGCTTCAACTTTCTTAAGACCTTGAGAATATGCCTTTATTTCAATGCTTGCATCACTAAGTTGTTCTCTCTGAGCATCATACAGTTTTTTAAGATTAGCATAAGACTCTTTACACTTATTTGAACAAGAAATTACCTCTGTGTCTGAGTCTGAGCTGTTGCAAGCCATCAAAGCATAATCTTCATCTTCTGAATGATTTGTCCAATCCACTCCTTCTCCATCAACTGTCACCAATGCTTTAGAATCCTCCTTCTGTCCAGTTCTGCTCACTTCCTTGTTTCCAGAATTCCATGCATCCCTCCTCCTGTTATCTTGAGTTCCCTTGATTCTACACTCTCTAGCAAAATGGCCTGTCTTGTGGCAATTGTAACATTCCACTTTGGTTTTATCAAAGCCAACTGGTTCTTTTGCATCAAATTGTAGCTTTCTACCAGTCTTCTTGTAAAACTTTTTCATTCTCATTGAGATCATGGCCACTTGCCACTTCAAGTCCATTTCTTCAAGGTCATATTCATCAATCTGTTCCAAGTCCTCATGATCCAGTTGAGGGCAACTTGATTGATTAGCAAGAAGTGAGTATGATGAAGTTTGTTCATACTTTGTGTTTTGACCAGAAAGATTGGGAACACAATAAGCGGTACTAACTTCATTAGTACTGGTAGTGTTCTCAGAGACAAAAGCTACATTTTGCGGGCTTGAGGATGATGATGCAGTAGAGCCTTTTATATCACTCTCAAAGACTCTTAGATTATTGTATAAATCATCAAAACTAAGACTGTCTACCCCTGGTTTGGTTCTCATAATTAGGGAAAATTTCGTGACCAGGCAAGAAAGGTAGAGATCTTAGGAACTTTTGATTAGCATCCTCAGTAGATACACCTGCTCCATGAATCTCTAACTGACTTAGAAGACTTTGGAACCTGTCATAGCCTTTGTGAAGCCCTTCTGTGTTAGATACCAAGAATCCTTCAAACTGTTGCTTTAAGATATACTTTTGCATCTTCTTGGATTCGTCATTTCCACCAAATCTAGATTTGATGGCATCCCACATTTCTTTTGCATATGTCATCTTATGGAACTTAGCAAGATGATCTTCTAGTAGGGCCATAAGCAAAGGTGGTCTTGCTTTTCTCTCTTTTACTTTGGCTACAATCTTCTTCTGCAGTTCTAGGAAGGCAAAACTAATTTGTCATGATGTATTTGTAGTGATCTTGATACAGGGTCCATTACCTTTTGTATAACCCTCCCAGATTGTGATAGTCTGTATGGGCCAAATAGTGCTCCATCTTATTGCCCAGTATCATATTCTTCCTTTTTTTGATGAAAATAGGCAGCTTGATGTTGGTTTGAAAACTGTATGAGGGAGTTTGTTGGGTTGGTGTGTGTGATGATGGTGGAAGGGGGTGGTTGGTTGGTGGAATTTCTTCTTGTGATGCAGACATGTTGAAGGTTTATTGCTGGATTAGATTGTTCTTCTTATTCAGAGTTTCTCACAGGCTCTGATACCACTTGTGAGTCCCTAAACGAATAGATCTCTGCAGCCTATTAAGGTTGATAGCCAAGATGTATAAATACAGTTGACTATGTAGAAACACTGATTATGAATACTATGTGTTAATGCGGAATCTTAACACAAGTATTAAGAAAAACAATGTAGAACTAAATAATAACATCTATTAATCTACGTTGAACAATTACAGATTACTAACTATTTGAGATATGATATTGCTATGAGATTTCTTGAGGTCGTATTCTCTAACTATGCCAAGAGGAATCCTTTTATAGACTAAGGATAACCCTAACAGGCTTACAAATCGCTAACAGATAACACATATCTTTTCCTAGAATATCTTATGCATATCTCATAAACGGTACTAACTATTATCTACTAACAGTACTAACTATTTGATCAGTACTTACATTTTGTACTGTTGGTACTAATTATAACTATCAGTACTAACTATTTGTACTGTCAGTACTAACTTAGGAAAACATAAATCCTAACATTGCATGCTATCCTCACCACTAGGTTGTGGATCATTGGAAGGTGTTGGTACACTTTCCTCATGCTCTGCCTCATCTTAAGGAACCTCTGCCTCCTGTCTCTGAGCCTTCTTAGATGGTTTATCCTTCTTAGGTTGGGATGATGAAGATGGTTGATCAATAATGTGTATTAGAGTGGAATCAGTTAGATGATTTGAATCCTCACCCATTTCTTCAACAGGTTGAACCATCATGGTATCAAATAAAGGTGTTATTCTCCCAGAGAAATCCTTTCTAGTTCTCTTCATATTGGAAAAAACTTTCTTTGTATGAAAGGGATTAACAAAAATCTTCTTGTGAGTTGACATATTACCCAGTTGTTAATTAATGAAAACTTGGAGAAAACGTGGATACAACAAGAATTTGACTCCTCCATCTAAGTGTGTCACCATTGCATCAAAGATATACTTAGACAGATTAAACTTCTGATTAGTTGCCAAGCATATGATCCAAGAAGCTATATAACTACTAAACTCATTCCATGCAGTGGATTTAGCACTTAAGCATTGAGTAATAGTATGAATATAATACTTCCACTAAGGAGAGAAAAATGCTTTATAAAAAGTAAGCTTTTGAGAAGGCTTTTTATACCCCATACGTGCCAATTCTTCAAACATAGTAGCAGTTGGAAGACAATCAGTACCTTCTGCATCATCCAAGTAAAGATCTCTCCTTATGCTTGACTCTGTAACAATAACCCTCTTCTTATCAACCAGGGCTTGTAACTGTCGCACTCCATTAACTGTCTGTACCTTGGCAGTTGCCCAAAATTGTTCAATACAAGATGTGTAGATTACTGGATTGATTGTTAAAGCATATGAAACAGAACTTGCTTTCAGGAAATCAATTATCTCTGCAAACCCATCACTTTCTTCGGGTTTTTCCAAGAACGCGACCACATTGTGTGTTTCAGCAAACTTAGGGCTTGACATAATGATGAATTTGATGATCAAAGATGAAAATTAAATTAGGGTTTATGGTTGTAGAGTATTTAAATAAGTGAAATCGAATAAAGAAGTAAATGAAACCCTTAATCAAAGTATTTATAGAATCACCCTTAACAGTAGAAACTTGAACTGGCAGCATTAACATGCACTTAACAGCAGAAACAAATACTAACAGTACTAATTTAAGCCTAACAACATTAACTTAAGCTTAACAGCATTAAGTTGAAACTGAGCAGCATTAAAAAGAATACACCAGTAATCATTCAATGTTCATTCCAATAAGCAACTTTCATCATCAAATTTGATTCACACACACTCTCTTTCTGTTTTTATGCTCACAATATCTCTCAATTCTTTTTGCTCACATAATCACTCATTTCTGTTTTTATGCTCACAATATCTCTCAATTCTTTTTGCTCACATAATCACTCATTTCTGTTTTTATGCACACATCACTCTTTTTATTTTTAAGCTTACAAAATCTCTCATTTCTTTGTCTTACCAAGACACTCTTTCTATTTTTATATGACAGTTGTGTAAAAATTTTTGTCAATTCCAATGAGTTTCATACTGTCCTCCCCACTTCCAAGTGTGTAACCTCTTGAGAGAGGTGGATCAATGGACTGTTTAGATGTAATCTCAAACCTAGTTTGAGCATTCACATCCCCTAATATGGTATCTTGGCACCTGAGACCACTACTTGAATCAATTCCCTAAGAAGTTAATTCATTAAGTGTTGCCATGGATTGGGTCTTATTTGATGTTATCACTGTCCTGCTCTGCTTCTAAGCTAGAAGCAGTAGTGGCAGCCCTTTCCATTCTGTCACCCAACTCCTTATGGACAGCCTCATCACCAACCTTTGTCAGGGGGACCACTAGACTGAGGTATCTTGGTGTCCCGACCTCTTTTGATATGCCTAGATGTGTTTTGATCCCTTTTGAACATACTCATGATATAACACATCCTTTCATCCATGCTTTTTGGTTGTAGAAATAAGGAACCTCCCCTCAAACAATGCCTCAAGTGATAAGAATTGGAAACAGTTGCAACTTTGGTGCCCATGTCCTCTTAACAGCATTAACATTTGCCTGGCAGTAGTAATTTTCTGCCTAGCAGTATTAACTGAAGTCGAACAGCATTAACTCTATCTTTAATAATTATGCAACAACATGCCTCTATTCATCACAAGCACACTAGAAAAGACTAGATAGACATGTGGGAATTCATGAGGATCCATATTTATGCATAACCCATGAATAAAAGTTAAACTCTGTGAACCAAGACCATTATCTATCTTCAAAAAGGTGAAGCATTCAACATCTTGTATTCAACATGCTTTACCTGCAAATGTTAGTTCATAGCCAAATATACAAACTCCAAAAACATTTTCTCCTTAACAGCATTAACTATAACTAACTGGTTTAATTAAACTTAGCAGTATTAATTGAGAAAACTAACAGTATTAATCCTTTACAAAACTTTTACAAAAACATAAAGAGATATAGACAGTTAAGGATTCAGCATTCCAATACTTGAGACCAAGTATTGAAATCTGCCTGCATCAAAACCTTTTGTAAGAAGATCTGCAACATTTAAATCAGTATGAATTTTAACCATTTGTATTAACTTTTTAGTGTTGCAATCTCTTATAAAATGATGCCTAATCTCTATATGTTTTGTTTTAGAATGTTGAACAGGATTTTCAATAATGCAGATAGTACTATTATTGTCAATATTAATGACAGTGTTCATGAAATTGTACCCATAATCCAGCAATTGGTTTTGAATCCAGAGTACTTGTCCACAGCAACTTGCAGTAGCCACATATTCAGCTTCAGTTGTAGAAGTTGCAACCACAGTTTGCTTTTTACACTGCCAAGATATCAACCTGTTTCCCAAAAACTAACATCCTCCAGTTGTAGATTTCCTATCAAGAGTTGCTCCAGCATAGTCACTATCAGTATAAGCAACCAGTTCAAATGGAGAATCCCTAGAATACCAAAGGCCTAAAGTTGGTTTGCCTTTCAAATATCTAAAAATCTACTTTACTGCTAAGAGATGTAATATCTTACGAGTAACTTGAAATCTAGCACATGCACATACTGCAAACATGATATCTGGTCTAGATGCAGTGAGATACATCAAAGACCTAATCATAGATCTATAGAGATGTACATCAACATCATCAGCATCTCCATCTTTGACCAAAGGTTTTTCCAAATCAACAGGAGTTGAAGCAGACTTCACATCAGAGTAGTTGAATTTCTTCAAAATTTCAGCTACATATTTGTCCTGACTGATAAATATGCCATCTTCCTTCTGTTGTACTTGTAACCCTAGAAAGAAAGTTAGTTCACCCATAGAACTCATCTGAAACTTATCTTTCATTAGCTTCTCAAAACCAGTACATAACTCCTTGTTTGTTGAGCCAAAGATAATATCATCTACATAGACCTGTACAAGCAAAATATCTCCTTTTTGCTTCTTGATAAATAATGTCTGATCTATCTTGCCCCTGTTAAACCCATTGCTCAACAAATAGTTAGCCAAAGTTTCATACCATGCTCTTGGTGCTTGATGCAACCCATAAAGTGCCTTGACCACCTTGTAAACTTTGTCTGGATGGTCAGGATCTTTAAATCCTGGTGGTTGAGTAACATAGACTTCTTCCTCAATGGTTCCATATAAGAAAGCACTCTTTACATCCATTTGATATACCAGAAAACCCATAAAAGAAGCATAGGCCAAAAACAATCTTATTGCCTCAATTCTTGCCACAGGTGCAAACACTTCTTCATAATCAATACCTTCTTCTTGTCTATGACCCTGTGCAACTAACCTTGCTTTATTCCTAATCACAATTCCCCTTTCATCTTTCTTGTTTCTGAAGACCCATTTTGTTCCAATGGCCTTCTTTTCATTAGGAGATCCACCAATATCCAAACTTATTGAAGTTTGAATTGTAGAAGTTCTTCCAGCATTGCTTCCACCCAAGATGAATCAGATAGAGCTTTAGCAATGCTTGTTGGTTCAATCTGTGATAAGAAATAAGCATATAAATAAGTATTTAGTGTATCATGTGTTTTCTGGCTCATACACATCACTGAGAAACCCTTGTTAGAATAGGTTTTTAACATTCTTCTCTTGTCTGAACAGTTGACTTGCAATTGCACCTTTCACGCATTCACATTTTCAATTGGATGGTCTTTTTGTAATCTTGTATGGGAGTGTTTGGAAAATATATGAATTTTTGTAATTTTCCTATTCCCTCCCCCCAAATCACACTTCTGGTATCTTCTTCAGTGATGTCTTCTTCATTATGAACAAGCAGTACAAACCTATGGACCAACAACATTAAAGTTCAAAACTAACCATTATAACATTTGGACCAGGCATTAATAACTTGTTGCCCAACAGCATTAACACTTAGAACTAGCTATCATTTCAACCCTTTCTTGTTCATCATTCTCATTATTTAGACCATCTTCATCCTGCTTTTGAGCATCATCAGCAGTTTTTGGTTCATCATTATCAACATTCTTTGTAGGTGAATCAAAGTATAAAGAATCTTTCCAAATTGGCATCATAATTGCAACACTTGACTGTTTTCCTTCTGATGTACAACAGAGTATTAGAAACTGTACCTGCAGGTAACATGGTACATTACTTCTAGATTGGGTTAGAGAATTCAATAATCAACAGCCATTTTGGACCAGTTCCCCTTCTATCATAGGCTTATTCTCTAAAAACCCAATATGCAAGTTTTCTTCTACCCTTTTGCTTCTTGTATTGTATACCCTAAAAGTTTTACTACTCAAAGAGTATCTACAAAGAAACCTTCATCACTTTTGCCATCAAACTTGCCTAAACTATCCAAAGTATTAAGAATAGTAACTGTGACAACCAAATGGTCTCATAAAACTTAGAGCTGGTTTAAAACCTCTAAAAAGTTCATAAGGTGTCTTGTTATGAGGCTTAACTACTAAAACCCTATTTTGTACATAACAAGCAGTAGAAAGTGCTTCTGCCTAAAAAGTGGTAGGTAACTTATAGTCAGCTAACATAGTTCTAGCAGCCTCAATGAGTGTCCTATTCCTCCTCCCAGCAACACCATTTTGCTGAGGAGTCCTAGCTACACTATATTCTCTCTTAATACCTTTTTCTCTGCAAAAATCATCTACAACTTTGTTCTTAAACTCTGTCCATTATCACTTCTATTATTTAACTGTTCTTATCCACTAGGTTTTCTATTACTTTGATAAAGCGCTTAAGGATCTCACTGGTTTCATCCTTAGTTGTTAAAAAGAAAACCCATGTAAATCTACTATAATCATCAGTGACTACTAAGCAATACTTCTTATGCATCAAGCTACTCATAAAGGTTGGACCAAACAAATCCATATGTAGCATAAACAAAGGCTTAGTAATAGGATTCAGAACTTGATTACAGAAGTTCTGTGTTCTTTTCCCTTTAAGACAAGCAACACAGGTTTAGTCATTTTCAAAATGTTTTGTAGGCAATCCTCTTACTAGATTATCCTTGACAATCTTATTTATGTTTTTAAAATTAATATGACAAAGTCTTCTGTGCCAAAGCATTGATTCATCTAATGTAGCCTTTGCAACAAGACAAGTCAAACTTTCTTTAGGAACAATGTTCTTCATATCAAAACAGGCATATATTGATCATTAACATCTTTAGAACTGCTATCATCTGCAAACCTTTCTTGTTCAACATTCTCATCATTTAGACCATCTTCAACCTGCTTTTGAGCATCATCAACAGTTTTGGTTCACCATTATCAACATTCTTTGTAGGTGAATCAAAGTATGAAGAATCTTTCCAAATTGGCATCACAGTGCAATCTTGACTGTTTTCTTCTGATGTACCTGAAATTTTACCACCATATGCACCTCCTCCAAATGCAACATAACCTCCATCAAACTGCTTGAAATTAGAGAGATAAGCTATGTTACCAGTCATGTGCCTTGAGCATCCACTGTCAACAAATCCTTTATCATCATATTGTGGCTTGCCCTGCACAAAAGAATAAGGAAATTAGATTCCTTTTAGGACCCAAGCCATTACTGACTTGGATCTGCCCCGTGCATCAATGTAGTTATATCTGTTCAAAGTGATTGATGCACTATTGGGTTTGATGGGTCTCTGACTCGCGTAAACTTATCCCTCTTTATACATAGATAAATGTAAACAAATATAAATATATATCAAGGAACAAAATCAGCGAAATCAATGAAACCGGAAGCAGTGTAGAGAGTCTCTGCGTCGTTATGTCCCAACGAGGCTAGAGATGGAAAATCGAAAGACGATTGATGATTGATGTTTGAATATGACAAAGATTTGGATA
>BQNB010001912.1:54694-131625 GCA_026074375.1 Tanacetum coccineum | reverse complement strand
ATCCCGGGTCAAATGCCCAACCTTGTTACATTTCCCACATCTCACAGTGTAAGGCCCTTCATGGTGAAGCTTACACTTATTGCAGAGAGGCAACGGTCCATTATATGGTCTTCTCTTATTGTTGCCAGCCGTATAAGCTCTCGCCACATTCTGACCTCCAACATTTAACCTCTTAAATGGTGGCTGCTATCCATGGTTGTCTCTCTGACTGACCTCTAATCTTCTTTTGTTCTCATCATTTTTCACAGCATATCCCTTCAACTTTTGGTCCATTAAGTTGTTAGCAATTCGAACAACATCTTGAAGTCGTGTAGGTTTAGCGGCAATTACATTCCCTTGGATGTTATTGGGGAGTCCTCCAATGAATTTCTAAACCATCCTCCTCCTCTGGGACCATCTTGATGCATATCATAGTCAACTCTTGAAATCTCTGAGTATAAACCGCCAAATCATTGTTTTCACGGTTAAATTCCACAGCTCAGATTCCATCTTTTGAATCTCATTTCTTGGGTAGTACACTTCAGCCATTAACTTCATGAGCTCTCTCCATGACATGGCGAATGCAGCCTCAGTCCCAATAGTCCTCTTATATGAGTTCTACCAAGTTAGTGCACTGTTTCACAGTGTGCAAGTAGCATACTTTACTTGGTATTTCTCTAGACAATTGTTGATATGGAACACTGTTTGCATCTTCTCAAACCACCTTATCAAACTGACAACTCCTTCTAGTTCCCTTAAAGTTGAGTGGTTGACACTTTATGAAGTCCTGGTATATGCATTCTCTAGCAACATGTCTATCACCTCTACCGTTCTCATTTAGATTTCCATTTCCACCATTTCCATTTCCACCATTTTCATTTCCACCATCTCCATTTCCACCATTTCCATTATTGCCATCACTGCCATTCTGGCTTTGATTCTCAGCCTCAAGAGCGTTAGCAGTACGGGCCTCCTCATAAGTAGCCAATGGTACTTTCATACATCGGTTAACGAGTTCTTCAATTGCTTCAGGGTCATACCGGAGCGAGTGATAGTCATTGTTCTACAGCACAAGACATAACACATGGTGAAATTCGATACGAGATATAGCCATTATAAATGGTAAATAAGGTTTATATAGAAAATACAATAGAACATGTCTTGCCAGAACAAGTAAATAACAATAAAGATGAATACGCGAGAGAATCAAAACAAGCTTTTCATTTCATTAATAAAAGCATAATTCGGTTACAGCCAATCCAAAATAGGTACATGATTTACGATTATTCCTACTGCTAACATCTAGACCTAACCATCAGTCTAATGTCCTACATGATCATGGCACTACCAACTAAGGGCAAAAACCCAATCGCCTCTCAACAAACGACTCCAACCTCCTAAGTCTCCTCCGAGTATCATCACGATCCCTACGAACTTGACGAAACTCCTCCTGCAAAAGTGCCATGTGCCAACGAAGACTGTCAACCCGATCTCTCTCGATACTCAACATGGCTCAAACCTTTAGGTACTCCATTCTTAAACTCCCAATCCTCTCAACCAAACTAGCTCTCTCTTCACTAGCTACTAACCAACTAGTCTCCAACTGTCTTTGAGTAGTCTCAATCTCAGTAATCCTATCAATACGAACCTCTGACATGTAGTGAACCATATCATAAATGGTATCCTCAAGATCAGGAATACCTCCTCTAGAAGACTCAGAACTATCACCAATAGCCAATGGATCTATAGCGATCTCTCCCGTGTCTGCCGCACTAGCCTCTACCTCAAACTCCTCATCATCCTCCTTAACATCACTAGCAGCAATCTCAACTCTCATACCTACACCATCCTTAGTGTGAGCTACTACTCCAACACTAATACTTACATCTGCAACAGCCTCTACATCAGCAATATCCACATCTATATGCTCCTCTCTGCTATCCTCTTATGAATATGAATCTCTAAACCTCTTGCGAGGTGGTAAAAGATCAGCAGGAGTAGGGGCTATCGACCTCGAAACATGAGTAGATGATGGTACCGAAACAGTAGGGAACCTACATCTCTTGCGAGATGGTCCAAAAGAAAGTGAAGATGAATCCAATGACCTCTCAGAAGATGAACCTAAGGATGACTCTGATGTAGTCGGTGGGTAAGGAGTAGACAATGGTGCAGACCTCCAACGTCTAAATGCCTCACTACGTTGTGGAGTCCTAGCAAGTGATCGGTGAACAAATCTTGATGGTGTAGATGTATCAGCATCGGTGGTGTCTGGTGGTGTATGGCCAGATAAGGAATGATCTGAAGGTGAACCTGAAGAAGATGAGTCTGGTGAAGAATGACGATCCAATGAATGATGAGATACACGTCTCCATGCAAGTCTACGAGAAGGATTGGGTCCAACTCTCTTCCTTACATTCAACAACTTATGCGGCCTATTGAGGAGGGTGCGATAAGGTCAACCGAAGGGAATAGCCTCATTGGGTCGAACAAGAATCGCTGGCCATCGACGAATCTCGGGTGGGGCAACAACATGTGCAAGTGGAAACTCAGATGATGGTGTAAGAGACTCATGCCTCTCGGGTCTCTACTCAGCAGGCTCAGACTCACCGTCCGCCTCTGAGTTATCAGAACACAAAAGGGTAAAACCAATGGCAAATTTGGTGCGGGAGCTAAAGAATCCTCCGATGGATCAGAATCAGAAGAAGATGAATAATCCACTAAATCAAGTATTCCGGTAGGTGAGACGACTGGAACTGCCCCCACCTCCGGTGCAACTATAGGGTTAGCTGGAACAATAGGGACCTCAGGGATAACAAGGATAATAGCAAGAATAGCAACAAAGAGAATCACTCGTAGGGCATGAGAGCCCATGCTCTCCTCAGACGAATAAGATGAAATAGTAATAATAGGAGCAGCCATGACCTGCATAAGCACAAGTTTATATAAATCTCTTTATATGAAACCATGCAACGTGCAAGCAAAGTCAAGAAGATAAGCATGATGCAAAAATATGATATGGAAAAATGGTAAATAAAGTAATTATTGCAATATTATATATAATCAGTACTTATATATATATATATATATTAAATGCTATTATTATATGATATATATGTAAGCATGTAAAAGCACATAGGATCACATACTGGTTATAGCCCATACCTAGATATACTACATGGTTCTCTATAACCTTGGCTCTGGATACCAATCTGTCACACCCCCAAATGGGGCCTAGTCAGAAACACGTGTCCGAGGGCGTGACGTCATAATACACATCACACAAGATACAAAGAACGACCTCTAAGGGTACGTTTAAAATCCAACATCGTTGCATTAATTAAAATAGTTAAAGTTTTACATAGGCCCAAAGATAATATGCGGAAGCAAATAAAAGGTTTTAAAGTTTGACAACGATGTTAACATAGATAATAATAATTCTTGAAAATCGGTCCAATGCAAGGCTACACCATAAAGCAAGCAAAGACATCCATAGCTAAGCACCTAAGAAAAACATGCTAAAACGTCAACATAAAGTTGGTGAATTCATAGGTTTTAATTTAATAATAAAAGTGGACCACAAGTTCACCGTACGCACGTGACAGTTATAGGAGATACAACTTCACATAAAAAAGCATTTACGTTTGCGCTAAGCTCATGACACCGAAGCTCAATTTAAAAGGAAGCATTTTATATGCCAAATAGAATTACTCGCCCTAAAGGTATCCGACCAAGATCAACTATTCAAAATCCGACATGGTATATATCCATTTGTTCGGGACCTCCAAAACTAGTAAGCGCTACTTACCCGGATAGGGATAATTAGTCCCAATAGATCTATTTATAACACTCACGCTTACTTAACCAGCCAGTCGGTCAAGCAATTGACGGTTCATGATAGTTCGGGCATTAGTGGTCTATTCGCTACTTAGGCAATACGTAATCAAGAAAAGGAAACGTAAAGTAACTGTGTCCATAGTTAAAAAACAAGCAATGTTTCTCACCCCAAAATAGTAAAGTAAAAGTAGTAAAACGTGGGGCTATGAACTCACCTTAGCAAGATGAGCAAATGATAATCACGCAAGAAAAGATGATATCGAAATCTAGCCGTGACCTAGAATAATAACGCGTCTCAGAAACACGGAAAGTATGCCAAGAATTGCAAAATATGTTCATCACCAAAATACATCCATGTGTGTTTGCTTTAGTTTAATTATCAAATCATGACGAAATAAAATCATATTGTTTTTCGTTAAGTCTTGGCGTTTAACAAAAAATTACTATTTTTAGTAAGTTTCTAATTTAGGAAAGTTTTTAGCTTCAAGACGTTAATTCCGTCCCCTATATTTATTAAGTTTCCATATTTTCAAAACGCACTAACTAGCCTTAATCGCTTAACTTCTATGTCCGTTTCGCTAATTTTTTACCAAACTTACTATTTTTAGTAACTTTCTGTTTTTCCTAAAATATGTTACCAAACTTAAAATATAGTAACATTCGCTAGTGTTTAGAAAGTCCAAAAATGCCCGAAAGTGTCCGAAAACCCATTTTACTATTCACATCAGTAACTATTCATTCGGTTTTGTTAAAAAATGTTTCAAGTTTCATTTGGCCATAAATTGGCCATTTTAAGTCCAATTTTAATGTGAGATATATGAAAAACTATCTATTCGAAACGAGCTCTTCAAAAACTACTTTTACGCCTAATGAAAACATTTTTAGGTAGACCAAAACCCCAAAACCATTTTGGATCAGCAAGCACTTTTTGTCAAAAACGCAAGCAAAATCCACCCAAACTTCATAATAGTGCGTAATCTTGCCTAATTTTCATTCACAACTAATCCACAACAAAACCACACCTAAGACTAACCTAATCCCTTCTTTTTTATTGTTGTAACTCTCATTCAACTTTCATCTCACCAAGAATATAATATTAAACTAGTGAAACAAAGTAGCATCATTATTTATAAAATCTTGTTTTTATAATCTTTCAAAAACTAAAACACAACATGAGGATGTATGGATCTTGAACATATATGAAAGAACTTAAGTAAACCACAAGAAAAAGATCAAGACACTTACAAGAATGAAGAACAAGTAGAGAAATCACTAGATCTATACCCAAAGTCACTAGATCTATAAAACCCACAACAAATCTTGAAACCCTAACTTTAGATCTTGAAGAAAAACCTTTAAATCAAAGAACCAATACTTCAAAACACCTTAGATGTTCTTAGAAATGAACCTTGTATGCTTGGATCTTGCTAGAAATCAAAGATATGAAAACCCTAAAAGGGTGTTTGTTGGTCGTGGACTTCAAGAAGGGAAGAGGGAGAGAAAGAAATTTTTGGAGGCTTGAAAATGAATATGAAACCCTAAGTTGTGATATGATATGGTATTTATAGGTGAACATTAGGTTTAAGGTGTGCATAATAGGGTACATATGACCAACACACACCAAATGTGTGTGTGTTTGCTTGTTCGATCAAAACCAACCACAAAGACCATGATTCATTTTTTTGAGTCTTGGTTCATTATTAGATGCATAAGTTGGTCTTGAGTTGGTCAATTGAGGTCAAAGTGTGTAAGTATCATTTGTTTTGATCTAACTTGAGGATATGTACATGAGAAAGACCCTCTCATGTGTTATTTTCACTACTTACATGCACACATGCATAATAAGACAAGGAAAGATGCCTTTGATTTAATTTCAAGGTTTAAGGTGTATTTGGTTTGGTTTTAGGCGTCCAATATATAACAAGAGGGGAGGGTGAACGAAAATTTTAACTTATGAACATGAGATGGATGATAACTAAAGTTTACACGAAAAAGATTTCGAGTTTCCAGGGTTCCGTTAGGTCAAAAATGCGAAAAACGTAATTTAAACATTAAAGCGTAAAAATAAATACCGAAAGTGATCGTAAACTACGAAACACTTAGAAAAGATAAAATAACTCATATAATATCTAAACTAATCAAAATCCGAAGTCGAAACGCGTCCGGTGACGTTTTTTATATTTACGCAGGTTAACTTCCCGGTAAACTTCTAGATTCAAACGTAACGTATAAAAATCAAAAATAATGATAGGAAAAGTTTAAAATATTGACCTGAAATTTTCAGGGTGTGACAGAAAAGCAATTTTGAAACAAAGAGTTGAAAAGATTTCTGCTCTAAGTAAGAAATTGCAATTGTTAAAAGAACAATCTGAAGTATTTCATGAGGTACAACATGAGTCTGATTCAGATGTCTTTTATGACACACAAGATAACTCTGAAAAGGATTTAATTTTGAGCTTGCGAACACAATTAAAAGAAACTGTTGAATTGGTCGTACGATTTTCAGATGATAAATATTGTGCTTTAAAAGAAATTGAGAACTTAAAAGTTGGAATAAAAAAGTTTGCAAACTGAAAATCAAGATCTATAATCTAGAGAATTTGAGTTGAATAATCCTGAAAAAGTGCACGAGACTAAAGAATCTGTGTTGTTAAAAGGTATTGATCAAATGAAATCTCAAGTTTCGGAACTTTTGGAGAAACTAAAGAGTTCAGATCAAGAGATGAAACAACAAATCATTCTTTTTTAAGAAGATAAACGAATGTTTTTGGCTAAAAATGAATTTATAGAAAAAGTGTCTTCTTCGGTGCAAAAAGAGTATAATGATTTGTTGGCTTCTAATGATGTTTTGAAACAAAGACTTGAAACAAAGTTTAGGTTTCTAAAACATGATAATTCTCTTGACAAAATGTTTGAAATGATCGAGAAAGAATATGAATCAAACGTTTTAAAGATTTCTATTACAAGTTTAACACTTGAGACTAAGAATTTAGAACTTGTAAAAGAAATGGGGGAACGTTTTGATAACGAGAAAAAGGTGTTTCAGACTAAGATTTCAAACTTGGAAAAGATGTTAACACAACGAGTGAAAGATTTTGATTATGTCAAAATAGAGCTTTCAAAACTAACTGATAAATTTGAGACGTATTTTGCAAATCTTGAAAAACAAAATGCTTTATTAAAATCACATTTGGCATCTCAAAATTACACTTTGTTGCAAAAGGAAAATAATGATTTGAGAACTTCATATAATGTGCTGAAAGACAAATATGAAACTTCTTGTGAAAAACTTGAAAAAGAGAATGATGATTTGAAAATACATTACAAAAGATTGTTTGATTCCATAAAACAGAAAAAGGTTGTTTCTCAAGTTTTCACAAAATCAATTCCAAAAGTGAATGTTTCGGAAAAGATTTACACGAGTAAATCTTCAAAACCGATTTCAAAAAAGGTTTCTCAATTTATTACTTATTCTTTGAAAAAAGATAGAAAATATTTGAAGAAACAATATTTATCCGAAACATTTGCTTCTCCAAATCATGTGAAAAACAAAAGTTCAAAACAAGGGTGGAAAAGCAATGAAACATTTCCAAAGGATTAAAGTATTCTAGGGATGAAATGTTTTCAATGCGTAAAAGAGATGATTCAGTTTTGAAAAAGGTGAAAGATATAAGGTTTCTATTCTTTTAGAAAAGATATTTTCAAAATGAAACACCAAGTTTCAACAATAAATGGAAATATTCGTCTTCCTCAAGGTTTAGCAAACGATCGAAGAACATCTCGGGTTTCAGAACGGTGTTGACACCTTTGAAAGTTTTAAAACTCCAAATGAAACATCGAGTTTCTATAATTCAAAATAGAAAAATGAGAAGAGTTTTAAATCACTGTTGATTCCAAGAAAGCTATTTCAAAATGAAACATCGGGTTTCAAATCTCTTTGGAATTCAACTTTTATGCATCAAATTGACGCAACTTACATTTGGTTCTCCAAATATGGTAAACCCGTTAGCAACGTGCTTAAGTGGGTACCAAAAGTTGTTGTTTAATTTAATAAAAAAATTCAAAACGATTTTTCTTTTATAAAATTTTAGAAAATACAAAAAGATTTTCTTTTATATAAAATTTAAAAAACACAAAAAGATTTTCTTTTACAAAAGTTTTCTTTTAAAATTTGATAAGAAAGTTAAAAAAAATTGTTTTTTTTTATAAATTAAAAAAAAGATTTTCTTTAATAAAAAAAGTTCCAAAAGATTTTCTTTTATAAATTTTAGAAAAGACAAAAAGATTTTTTGTTTTCATTATGGCTTTCATACATTTTTAGTATGAAACCCGAGCTTAAAATGATGGCTTGTGTACATTTCAGTACATAACCCGTGCTTTAAAGAAAAGAAAGTGTACGCATAAATGCATTTATATTTGAAAAATAAGAGAAGTCTTTTTAGACTTGAGTCATTGACAAATATTTTTCATAATCTTTATGTGGTACTTCAAAGATAAAATCAAGTTGTCTAAAAAGTCAATGATCTCAAGATGTTGAGTTACAATTGATTCGAATTTTAAAATGTGGTACTTTCAAAATAAAATCAATTTTAAAATGTCTTCAAATCGATGTATTCTTTGTGAAAATGCTTATAAGTTTTAAGTGTCTAAAGTAATAAAAGGACTCAGATGTGCAAAGAGGAACTTCCTCATAAAGATTTTAATAAAGATACGGTATTTTTCGAGGGGGAGTATCCGTTCAACTTTTGATGAAAAGTTTTCAGAAATTTAAGGAAATGGTAAATTGTTTAGATTTCATCTTAACATATTCGTATTTTTTTGTTTTTAGCTTTTTGTTAAAAATATTTCTTGGCATATGTTAGGGGGGGTGTATTTACAATGATTGAAAACTTTCAAAGATCAAATTTTTCTTCGTCATGTGATGTTAGTGAGAATGACAAAAAATAGAAAGAGAGATTTGTAAGAGAAAAATAGAAACAGAGAAATGAGAAATTGTATACTTGAAAAAATAAAAGTATATGTCATGTGCTTCAAAAGCAAGAACAACACATGAAAAGAAAAAGAGAAAAGTATGCAAGAAAAGAAATGCTACCGCATACGAAAACAGACATGGTGCTTGTTTTGAATTCTTTTAATCTTCTCAAAATCTCATGATACGATTTTAGATTTTCATCATGATTTTCAAGAACATTCATTTAAACGGAATTATCTTGGCGTATCTTGTTTGAGTTGCACGATGTGATTTAGTTACTCGCAAAATACTCGTATGATCTTCCAGAACCGGAATTGATCTACCCTGGAGTCTTCTTTCTAATTTAGGAAAGTTAGGTCTAGGTGATGGAGTTTGAGGTGCAAATCAACATGTTTCAAATACCAAAAGGACTTAAGTGATAAAGCTTTGAATGAAAAAAAATGAACGAAAATGATAAAGTTGTCAAAAGTAACAAGAATTTGATGAAGAAAAGAATAGAATGTTAAGCAATGAAAAGGTTAGAGTTGAAAAGTGAGAGGCTTATAAGAAAATATGAAAGGTGTTTCTCCTAAACTAGGATAGAAACCGAGTCAACTCATATACTATCCAATTTCATTCGTTGATTTCTGGTATTGAAGTAGACATCATGGACCCAGTGATGCAAATGCACAACCCCTCCTAGCCACTCAAGTACTTATCAAAAAGTATTTTTTTTTCATTCTCACGGAGATTTAACGCATAATCTATCGACTTCTCATTCCGAGAATGTTGGTATTGAATAAAGGACATTCTGCTCTAGTCCTTGCTTACTAAAAGTGCACAAGAGTCGAGAGCCAAATTGATATTCAATGAAATGTCTTTAGGACACGAAAGTACGTTTGTATTAAACATCAATTATACAAAAGGTACAATGATTATATGTCTTCATGACATTGCATGTCTATGTGACAATGCCAGAACATTCGAGAGTGATACTATCAAATAGTATTCACAATGATTGAATGGAAATCCTACCAGTGCTAACATCATACCAACGCTGAATGTAGGTCACTATTTGAAAATAATTGTTTAATGATTTAAATATGTGTTAACTAGTAATCTATCTATTCTAGTTGT
Source organism: Tanacetum coccineum (assembly GCA_026074375.1). NCBI lineage: Eukaryota > Viridiplantae > Streptophyta > Magnoliopsida > Asterales > Asteraceae > Tanacetum > Tanacetum coccineum. The sequence continues at coordinate 121,724 of BQNB010001912.1, read as the reverse complement.
TATGTGTTACTTCGAAATTTGTTTTCAAAAACACAAAACAAAATTTCTTTGATTTTATCATTAAAAAGTTATTTTTACATTATGTTCACGAGATATATGCTTATTTGGATTTCATGATCATATTTTCACATCCTTATCATCGAGATATTGATTTGATCATATTTTTCAAATATCATTCATCGGAAATTTTTAAAGCATGATCTTGTGATGTATTAACTTCATGGTTAATGTGGAAGATGGTTCTTACTCTGATAATTCTCCATTCATCTTCTATAACATACAACAACAACATCTTTACCTTGCACAAGCATGACATCTTCAACAAATCTTATAACGACAACAGTTACCTTTCAACCTTCACGGGAATGATATCACTTAAGTTTGTCGGTTTAAGGGAGCTTATGGGTTATTTTGGGGGAGTATGTTTGTTCATAAAGGGGAGAATGTTTGATTCTTAGAGAGAAGAAATTATTTCGATTTCAATTTCATGGACTTCAAAGGATATTCTTCACTCGAAGCTTATTTTAGAAGCTTATATGATCATGATGCTCATGATGGATCATAATCATCATGAGCGGGAGAAGATATAAGCTTAGTATTTTCCAAATATGAGGGGAGAAAATATGTATGTATACTTGGGGAGAAGAAAGAAGCTTAGTATTTTCTGTATATAAAAAGCGGGAGAAGATATAAGCTTGGAACTTAAGAGATATATCAAGTATATAAAGGGGAGAAGATATAAGTAAGAAAGTATGGGACAAATCAAGATAGTGGGCAAAACAAAATTAAAGATTAAGGAAATCATTGTGTTATAAGTAGTTTGATCGAGAAGATATGTTTTATCTTCATGATTGGTGAGGATTAAAAGAAATGAGAGAAAGCAAAAACATAATGAGAAAATGTATATATTGTTGGTGGGAATTGAAAGAAAAGAGAGAAAGTAAAAACAGAATGAGATATATTTTGTTATTTTCTTTTCTTATTGATATGTTTCGAGGTTACATCATCAAATTTTTAGAATAAGTTGTAGTGTTTCATCAAGCTTAAAGATCAATCAAGATAGTTGGTTTAACATTTGCATGAGATTACTTCAACAATATCATCATCGTCTTCAACAACAATTCATTCAAGAAAAAGTCTTTACAATCAAGATCACTACTTCAACGTTCAAAGAAATGGATATTAGATTGAGGGGGAGTTCAAAGAGTGTGAAGATTCAAGGATAAAGACAAGTGTTTAAGTCTTCTACAAAGCAATGCTCAATCAATATCATCATGTTCAAGATCTTTCGTCAGCAACTGATTGAAATCTACATTCAAGATCAAGTTCAAAGATAAAGATTTCATACAAGCATTTAAAGAATCAAGTTACAAAAAAAGATCAAGTTAGCTTTTGAGAATGCTGATTATGAGTTTGAAAGTAGAGTTGATACCTTCAAATATATCAAAATATATCCTATCCTATAGGGGATAAATTTATATAGGGAGAGATATGCTACAAGGTCGTCCTCATCTTTCATAAAGAATTCTTAGCGTTTTTGAGCTTCAAAGGAAAAGAAAATGACGGACTACTTCAGAATAAAGTGATCAAGCATAAGGAAGAAGTCATCATCAAAAACACAATAAGGATAGTTCCAAAGTAGATCATTTAGGGGGGAAATGTTAAAAATAAAGAAATAATCTACTTAGCACTATTGTAAAAGTAGAAGGACTATTTGTGTTAAGTTATGAAAGTTTAGCAACCAAGATAGCTATAAATAGGGAATGTATTTATGCCATAGTTAGTTGTAACAATTTCAATTAATTAAAAGGTAAGTTAGTTATTTTCTCTCTCTAGAAACACACACACTAATTACACCTTGATTTACATACACTAGTCCATCAATCAAGATCTAAATGCTTAATAGCAATATATATAACTAGTTTTCTAATGCCTAACACGCACACCACTAGCAAGAAACAATAAGTTTAGATATTATAACTAGGTTTCATACAATCATAAGCATACATAATTAGATTTAGCCTAACATGTTAACAAGAAGAGAAGAAAAACAACTAATCAACCAATATAAAGACATTATTGAATGATTAATGGATGAATTACTTAACTTTAATGTAACATGAGAGTATATGAGTAACCAAGGGCATAAAAAGCACTAAAATTCATCTATAATACCAGCTCTAAGACTCTCCAAGTTTCCACGCACGAAATAATGAAAATAATGCCTGAATATATATAGAAATTAATTTTGACTGCGCCGGGTTATATCCGTGACGCTGTCACGTTGTTGATCTCGAATTAGGGTTTTCTTCACCGCCTCATTTTAACGTCGTCACAAGAATTTGTGACGCCGTAGAATTGTACTCATAACGTCATCAGGAACACCATCGAGGTTTACCCAGTCTTTAAAATCACATTTATTTTAGCCCTTTCTGGGCACTTTTGGTGAAGGTGACAAAAAGGTGGTCACGAAGCTGAAAAGTTGTTATTTGCCTTGTTTCTTTTTGAAATCGAGTCCAAGTCACGTGTATTCCATTCAAGTGCTTCCCAAATGTCTAAAACACAAAAAGAAAGGATTAAGTACAATAATCAAGATTTTTTGCATGATTTTAAGGGTAAAATGACCTTGAAAAGTGTATAAAATTACACCTTATCAATTAGTTTGGTAATCTTGTTCAATATCTATATCGAGAAACAAAATAGTTAAATTATAGAATGAATTTGATCCATATCCATTTATAACACCGTATCTCTAACAAAGGGATGATTAAGAATAAATTATTTATACTGAAAACTACACTCAGGTATTTCCGAGAGGATTGGCTTGTTGCTAGACGCTTACCAATGTTAGTATAGTATATTGTATGACTATGACTTTCGCGAGTGAGAGCTATTGGAAAGTGCTCATGTCATATCGATATTTATACGGCTAGAGATACGTGAGCCTATAGGGTCACACACGTATACACTTAGATAATACTTTAGTAGTATAATTAATATATATAATTGTATTATATTAGGTTTATATTTCACGATATTGTTTAACGGTCATTAATTAAATTGTTAGACGATTTAATTAACTAAAGGCTTATAATTAACAAGTAATGGACTTGTGTAATTATGAGATAGCCCAAACAAATATGGTAAACCCATATTGTTAATAGAGGACCGGCCACTATAAGGAAAAAAAGGAAGTGGAGGGTTGTTTCCTATATAATGAATTAGTAATTCATTATTTAGGGTTAATCTTGGATAACTAAAACACACAACTCTCCTCCCTTATTTTTTTAACAATTTTGATCATCCCTAAGGGTTCTAAACCCTTTATGGATCGATTAAATATAATCAAGAAACATGAGTTCTTCAATTTTATTTGTGAAAGTTAAGAACTCGCATTGAGGTGTTATTGTTAAACGTGTAGTGTGGATGCATATAAAGATTATCTACTTTGGTAATTGGTTTTGGGTTTCATGTACAATCAAGAACACATATACGTGTTCATAGCTTTCGTTGTTCAATAGCATTAACTAGCTAAAAGGTATGCAATCCCGTTTATGTTTATGTTAATTAGTTACATCATACGTGATCATATTCTACTGCGTACTCGTGTTAATAAGTAGGTTATTAGATTACAAATTCAACAAAGGGTAACATAGTCATTTCATCCGAAATCTTCACATGCCTCACCAACTCATCATCCACGTCATCATCACTACCACACCCCATTGTCAATTTCCTCACCTCTCTAACCTACACACACCACCAAATTCATCAAGCATCATTATAAATTTAAAACCACCACAAATTAACATGCTACACTTTTGTTTCATTAAGAAAAATTAAAAAGAACCTATCTTATTCATAATTAAACCAAAGAAATTATATATATAACCCACTTCAAACATGTATCATTTTTATTATTAATCAACACACACCTATTTATATGCAACCACCTCGACCCAAAAAACATTGCATATCCGATCCATGCACCACCACATATTGGACCCAAACACCACAAACCCAGCCACTTTTTGTTGGACTTACGTGTGTGTGTGTGTGCAAGTGTGTGTCCAGGTGTATGTTTTTTATCTTGTGTATATGTTAGGGTTACATGATGATAAGACTTTAGGGTTTCTGAAGTTATTATGCTGTGATGTTTCTGTGCAAGTATTTGGGTGCGTAATGCAAATGCTAATGATTTTGTTTTATTATTTTTATTAATATTTGGTGAGAATATATGAATTTGCTTATTAGAAAAAAATCAAAAGGAAAATAAAGAGGGAAAAAAACATGGGCATTTTAGTCAATTCACTGTTAAAAACATGTATTGTGCTAGACTTTTGGTCTCTTAGCGATGATATTTGCCAATAATATTGACAACGAATGATTAATGCCAAATTCAACAAACAAAAGGGGTGATTTGAACAATTTACTTCAAAAAAAGCTAATAGAAAATAACTTCAAACTTTGTCAACGAGATGGTCGGCCCGCGCTCCGCTACGGGATGACTTTGTGAACGGTATTTAAATTCCCCAAGATGATCACAAATCACAACACAGAAAAAGAACAAAACCGAAGTTGTATTGTTGTAAGTTATGAAGTAAATAATAACAGGCGAAACTGTATTAAGTCGAAAGAAAAGAATATCGGTATTTGCTTAAATATACTTGTAAAGCTGCAAAATTCTGTGAAGGTACATGCTCTATCAACTTGCTTCAAATGTTTCTGCATTTTTCAGGTCCTTTTCAGCGCACTCTTGTCTGCATATACAGCCTTGACAGTATAAAATTACCTTTAGGGATATGGAATGATGATTATCAACATCTTCTTTTCTCTTAAAAGCGAGTGTCCTGTTCCATCCAAACCTAATTACAAAAAATAAAGGCAACAAAGAATTAAACCTATTAGCCAAATAGTGATTTACATGATAGAAATGTATCAGTGATATATCCAACAACATTTCATTGCAACCAAATTCTTATCAAAATTTGTAGTATATGACAATAGAGGTACAAATAATACGGCTTGATGACGCCTAATGGTCCAGGTTTAAACAAATTGTCTAATTTAACCGGCGAAATAAAGATAGATGTGTCCACTCTCTATAAACAAACAATTGTTCCATTTTGTAAACTGTTCCGCAAGCATATTTCACTTCTGTTTTCATAATTTTTTTTTATGTTCATGAGCATAATGTGTGTTGTGACAAACTGATAACACTTGAATCAATTGTGAAGTAGCATGTAATTTATAAGTTGTCATGTTCAAAACTGAACTTGGGTATCTACGCCTATTCGATTACTTTGCAAAGTTTGGTCGATTTAAATCGCTTACAAAGTCAGGAGTCATACCTTATGTGGTTGAATACCATTAACCGAAAGGAAGTAAAAGACCAAACGCCCTCTTAGATTTAGTTGTGGCAAGTAGACCTTTTAGAATAGGCTATATAATTTGAGCAGTTTCCGTTTTATACCTGCACAAAACAACCCAAGTCTTAAACTTTAGGTCGTCAATGTGTTTGCCCACTGATTCGAAACTTCAAATTTGCGAAGCTTTTGCTTTGGTTCTTCATCCTAGGACAACAAAAAGTAAAGAAGCGCATGTATACAATTTAATTAAAAAAAAGTGGTCTTGTAATGAGACCTTATAAGCTTAAACAGGCTGCAATAAAGTCTAATAAGCTGACCTGCTATGTTGATAAAAAGACTTGTCGTGGCTTATTTCAAATCTACGTGATATGTATCTTGTATTTATGGTACCCGTCATATGCTACATCACCATTTGATCCACTGCATCCGCCTCAGATATCAGAATCATACAAACAAAGCACTCATACGTTAGAAGACAATATGTTATCAAATAGAATTCTATATGAATATCCCACTATTAAAGAGACAGTTTTTGAATAAATAACCTCTATCTCTTCATCAAACATCCAGATCGATATACCATAAGTATATGTACTTTTTTAAAATCATTTACCTAGTGAATCAAATATATATATATATATATATATATATATATATATATATATATATATATCGTTTTAAAAAATACCAAACATCTTGGTGGGTCAATGCGTTTAATCTTACCTTCATCTGGTTACCATGAAACATATAAAACCAAATTTTCCCATCATTGTAAGTTTTAAAAATCAACCAACTCATACCTGAAGCCGATGCAGCAGATCCATCATAAAGAGGTGCACAAATACCTGCATACAATTAAAAGTTAGCTCCAAATCGTCACAAAGATTGATGAAATACTCACCTTGCATATCAAAATTAACATTGAATTAAGAAAATGGCACCTCTTGAAGGGCTTGCAGAGCTTCAACTTGGCATCGAGTAAATTCAGGGACCAAGTAGTTGCTTATCTCCTTTGTACACAGACACAGCTGCAGCTAACACGCTTAAAAATCACTGCTACTTATCGTCTCAAAGGAAATCACCCTGCTCAATTCATAAAACCATACACAAACTTACTGAAAAGTAACAAATTAATGTGGTAATCTAAACTTCTAACTACATCTCAAACTAATAATTTAACTTTTACCATATAACATATAACAACAACGTATACTACATCTTAGAATAACTTAAATCGAGATAGCTTACACTATATTATAAAATTACATATACCTATTCCTATATCAAAACAACTTATACTATATCACAGAATAACAAAAACTTTAGAACACGTGAATAAGTAACACAAAGGCTAGTTGCATAGGATTTAGATCATATTATTCAGTAATCTGAGCAACTTATACTATATCAAAATAACTCATAATAACAACAGCTTCAATAATACATATCAAACAAAACACATATCATCATTTTTTAAAGAATTAGAGAATTGAGGAAATTGAACAACACAAACTTCAATCAAATAACATGCAAACATTAATTAAGAACTTACTAGCCCCAAAAGTAAAGAATACCATTCAAAGGTCAAACCCTAACAATCTTAACAACCCTCCATTCAAAGAACCAAACCCACAACAGAAAACATAGATGGGGGATAACCAAACCCTCCATTCAATCAAACCGACGTTTTAGAGAGAGAGAACAAGAAAGAGAAAGAAAAACGATCGGTGGTACCGACGTTATAGAGAGAGAGAGAGGGAGAGAGAAACGATCGATGGTACGTGTTTTTTGTTTGGTGTGTGTTTGGTTAAAAAACAGATGGGTCGGGCGTGTTGGGTGTTGGATCTAGGCCGGGTATGGACCGAGCTATGCGGGTCGGACTCGGGTTGGGTCAGCATTAAATGCACCCGGCGATCCTTGTATTTGTAAGGTTTTATAATTGACCAAAATCATTAATGGTTTCATTTTTTCTACTCTTTATATAAAAAACTTACTTTTGTCGTTTTGATGACGGTGTTAATGGTTTTAGTTGTTTTATTGAATTAAATATTAGGGAATAGTTTCTATTAATTATTAGTTTGTGGAGGTATCGATTGATTAAAAATTTGAATTAGGGTGATTGAGTCGATTTTTTTCGAGTGACAATGAGGGGATTAGTCATTTTTTTCTGTTAGTGATATTTCATATGAGTATGTAAAGAGAATGAAAATTTCCTACTAAAATTCCATGTCTTAAAGGTTTTTGGTTTTGGAACCAAGAGTCCATAAATCGAGCAAACCCAAAAATCATAAAATCACAAGCTCAAGAACCAAATTTGGAACTACTCAAGCCGGTTCAATTATTCTCGATTCTCATATGATCTCGGTAAGGCTAGGAATATAAACCGTGGACCGGACCACAAAGTTGGACCAAACTGGATTGAACATATTTCGGTCTAGTTTTTGACCAATACTTTTCCTTATATTCGATCTTCGGTCGGTTAGGTCTTAAGCAAAATGGCCATTATGTTTTGTTGGACCGAACCGGATCGACAGACTGACCTAACCCGAAAATGGACCGAACATTTCAGTCTGATCATCCATGGTCACCTCCCAAGATGTGTCTCCCAATTACCAGCTAATAACATCAAATATTTAATACTTTTTAGTGTCAAATTACCTCCTATATTACTTGTAAATGTTTCACTAATACTCAAAAACGAGGTATTTTCTATCAATTTGTAGTTTTCAGGTGAAATACAGGAATGTGACAAGAAATAAGAGAAAAGGGACTTGAAGTGTAAATTCTGAAGGATGTTACGGCGTAACCCCAAAAATGGTTACATCGTAACATATATTAAGCAAGTACGAAGATCAAGGACCACGTTACGGCGTAACATTATATCTAGTTACGGCGTAACATTATATCTAGTTACGCCGTAACCATGTAGATGGAATGAAATCTTGCCAAATTTAGAGTTACGGTGTAAGACAATATCTAGTTACGCCGTAACCATAAAGATCTACATATATGGAATGAAGATCACAAATTTATGGAAATTATTTGACGGTTACGGCATAACACCTTTTGTGGTTACGCCGTAACCAATCCGAAGTCAAAATTGCATTTACTATAAGTTTGCTGAGGGTTTACGGTGCAGCCAAAAACTGGTTACGGTGTAACCAAAAATTGGTTATGACGTAACCAAAAATTGGTTACGCCATAAACTTTATTTTTGCCTATATTTTTGAATGTCGACATCAGCAAGGTTACGACGTAACCCACAAATCAGTTATGCCGTAACACACTTAGATACCTATAAATAGAGGCCTCATTCAAGCTATTCCGACATCACTTCCTCCACAGCCAATTAGAGAGGCGACAAAGGCTTCCAACCTCCAAAGAATTCCACCTGGAGTCTAAGGGAGATCACACTTTACTTACTTTTTGTATTTAATCGTTTAAATACGAATACTGTAAGAATTATGAGTTTTCAATCTATGATTCTTCTATTTCTTGCTGTGTTTCCGTTACCATGAGAAGCTAAGCACTTAAAGTGCTGACCTAGTTATGTGATTATTGTGGTTATGATGTTTGTTTCCTGTTAGATTATGGTTTCATTAGATATTCCTTGACTATCATGTAACCTTAGGCTTTGGTAGTATGGGTGGTTTGGACCTCGCTTGCCCTATTATTAGATTATCCAGTCAATATGGGATCCAATGGGTACTAGGGAGGATCACTAACTCCTTACCTAGTGTAGGAACTAACTGGTCATCGCACTTATCATTTTATATACTTAAAAAGCACAGGAACTCTTTCAGAGAGGGTTAATAATCTTTATAGGTTATTAGATATGTTTTAGGAATAGCTGGGATTAATCACTGCAACCTGGATAACCTACCTCCTAGATGAATTGGGACTGATTTGGAATCGCAGTGTGACAAATGAGATTTTAGCAGGTTAGTTAAAGCCTGTATAATTCAGTTTATGTGTATCATTATGTGTTTTATGTGTTTTATATGTGTATGAGATGGAAGTACATGAGTGATGAATCATGGTACTTGTGGAAATGAAATCATTTGAAAGCTTTGCATAGTTTCAAATATCGTGTACGTAATATTCTGTGTACGTACTATGTATATGTAATTCATATTATATATATTAGTTTAGTATTTTATAGATTGTAGAGTACTTTCTATTTTTAAAAATAGTTAGAATCAAATGTTAGTTTGAAAACTAGTTAGAAAATTCAAGGTTTAGCAAAATAATTAAAAGTTTTTACTTAGAATTAAAGTAAATATATAATAAATAAATAAAAGAAAAAAATATAATTAAAAGGGTGGTTGTGTGGATCGGCCGAACAAGGGAAGAAAAAAAAGGGAAAGAGTCCCAATTTGATAACAACTTGTTTTTGATTTTTTTGGATTTATGACAAAAATTTAACTTTCGAGGACGAAAGGATCTTCAAACCAAATCACAAACTCGAAACAAGAGAATCGCTTACACAAGTCCCCGGCAACGGCGCCAAAAACTGATTGAGCAGTTTATACACACGTATAAAATAATATACTTATAGAGAAATTAAGGAAATCCCCAAGTATCCCTTGGACAATTCCACTCACAAAGATATATATATAGAATACGTATATTAAACCGGGCAAGTATGATCACCCGGGTCGTTTCCCCAATGACTCGTGCAATGGAAACCCTGTTTAAGCTTGGATCCTGATTTGAATAAGAAAAGAGATATTTTTTTGATTTAATTATACTACTAAATTTAAAGGCACAATTAAACAACTAATTAACAAATTAAACTAATTACGAAAGTAAATAAAATGCGACATTTAAGAAAACAAATGCAATTTAAAACTTAAAAATGTAAACTATATTCCTAAACCTAGATTAATGCTAAAGAAAATTTTAGGAAAATTAAAAATATTTTTTAAAAGCTTTTTGGATTTTTTATGAATTTAAAACTATTTAATCTAAATTAAATTGATAAAAATTAAGAAAAATACTTTTTAAACTAAATTAATTCTAAATTACTTAAAAGTATATGAAAAACATTTTTAAACTACTTTTTCTACTTTAAAGATTAAAATTTAAAATTAAAGACTTAAAAATTAAAAACTAAAGATTTGAAAGATTAAATGTTTAAAAATAAAGTTAAAAATTACTTTTCTATAAAAATGACTTAAGAGATTTTAAAACTAAACTAATATATTTTTATTATTTTTATGAAACTTTTTCTATTTTTTTTTTTATTAGATTTTTGAAAATGAAATATTAAAAACTAAATTCGAAAATTAATTTTAAAAAAAATATATATAAAACTTAAGCTAAAAATTATGTAAAAATACTTTTTAAAACAAGAAAAAGTGCAGAAAATTAATTTTATAAAAAGCCCCAATTTTAATCCACTAAATAAAAACTAATTTAACTAATTAAATTTAAAACCTAATTTATTTAATTAATAAAACTCTTTTTATAAAACTTAACTAAAAATTTCCCAAACACATGGGGTAAAAATGACAAAAAGTAAAGACAAGGGTAGGCGGTGTAAACATTTAAAGTTTAATAAAACACACAAAGTTTGAACTTATGGCAGAATTAGTCCCTTAACCTAAGGTTTTAACTAGACTAACAACTAACTAACAAAGGATTAACTATGAAAATTAAAAGGACTAACAGAGCAATTAACAAGGACTAACAGTGTAATATTTAAACTAACAGAAACTATTAAAGTATGCAAGACAGGCCCCTGAATCCTCTAAAACTTAACAACCAGCATCCCTTTTTTAATCAAAAACAGCTTAAAAACTTTTTAAGAAGCTAAACTTAACTCTCAGCTTATTTAAAATAAGCTGAATAAGCTTATTAAACTTATAAGCTTTAAAAGCTTAATAACATTCCACTTATAACCTATAATTACCTCAAATTCATAAAATAAATTCAACTTATAAAACTATAAGCTGCTTATCAATTCAGCTTATCTAAACTGCTTATCAACTATATTCAAAAGCAAATCCATACAGCTTTTTAAGAAAACAAAACAAGAACAAAATGTAAAACAAAATTATTGAAACTTAAAGAGAATAATAGTACCTTTGTTTTCAGCTAACAGGAAAACTTAACAGCTTATTCTGAGCTTATGGCTTAATCCACATAAGCTCATATCAAATCAACAGTATCCTAGACTAGCCTATAAGCTGTCCAACAGCATCTAAAAACACCTCTTGGAGTCTCAGCAGCCATCCAACTCCAATGGAGACTCCAAGCCTTGATCGAATCAACAATAACAAACACAAACTCTTGACAGAATTTTCAAATGAAGAAACAAGTAAATATAAAATAACACTTTTATTTAAACTAAAATAAGTTCTTACAAATTTAAATGAATAACATGAAACTGAAATTAAAAAAAAACAACAACTCAAACTGAATCGACAATATTAAAAAAAAATAAAACTAAACAAAAAAAACTACAAAAAATTACATTCCTCGAAGCTGGAATGATGGGGGGTATATATACCCGAGCTATGAGCTTCTAGGTCCTTCTTCTCACCTTGATCTCGGCCCTTTAATCCTCTTCTCTCTTTGATCTTGTAATATAAACCGTACGATTAATAGTGTAAAAACCCGGATCGATGATGTGGCTTGATGTGTGTTAGTTATGTGAGTGTGTACACTCACACACGTCACATCACCAATCACAATCCGTCTTTTTTACACGGTGGAATGGGTTAAGGGGTGGGATGATAGTGATGGATGGGTTAGGCTTTGTGAGAGGGTCATTTACCCCATGGTTAATTGGAGTGGGAGTGAAGGGTTTAGTAACTAGGGTTCATGGGAGTTTGGGTGTTCTTGAGTGAGTGAGAGGGTGAATCGAGATTGGGTAAAAATGGGGGTAACAGTAACTGTTTTTGGGGTTTATTAGTGTACCGGGTTGGTCGGGTTAATGGTTGGGTGATCGGGTTGGGTACTTGGCTCTTATTGGTGGAGAGGAGAACCATGGGTAGATTTGACCCGGCATATGACCCGCGCCCTTTTTGAAAGAATAAGATAATTGCATCTTTGGCCCTTGTGTTTGACAACCTCTATTTCAAGTTAAAACATCTTTGGGAAATTGCATATTCACCCCTTGAAGTTGGTTTCCATATTTTCAAGTTAAAAATAACTTTTATAAGTTGCAAGTTTAGTCCCTGGAGATTTAAATCATTGGAGTTGGGCTTTGGTTTTGCTGAGGTAGAGCTGAGGCATGATTTCTCTGGCTTCGGCTTTGAGATCTTTAGCTTCTTGATCACTCATCCGTTCTCGTGTTCGTTTTTGACTGATTTCTTGTGATATTTGACATATCCATACCTGCACACATAAAACTCAGATACAAGCACATTTTTGCCATTTTTGATCCGTTTTGGGTTTATTTGGGTCTTTTTAAGCATAAATAGATATGTGTATTCTACACTTATCAAAATTCCCCAAACTAAACGATTGTGTGTCCTCACGCAATATCACATGCCTCGTAACCAAATACCTCGAAACCTCCCCAAACTAAGCCTTTAAGAAGTAGTAAAGTCAATTGAGGGGAGAATTTCTAAGTCACAAGTTACAAAACACCCGACTTCCCATTTTCTAAGATTTTTCTCTTTTTATGATTTTTCTTGATTATTAACTACCTAACTACAATTTATTTGTTTTGACATAATGCAATGTTTTCTTTAGGATCATAGAACAAAAAGCACAATTAAGTGTCTAAAAGATAACTTCATCATCCCCGATTTTTCACTTTTCCCATGCTAAGCTTAAAAACAAGATCATTGTTAATTACAAGTCATGACACTAACACTACTCATAAATACTAATTGTGTACTTACTTTTCCTCCCACAAATCCTACTTTTGTATCTCAGAGGATATAATTAATCCATATACCCGAAGGCTCGTTTAAGACTTTTGTTGATACTAATTAATTCAGAAAATAAAGTGTAGTAAAGAATGCATAAATTAGCTCCTAGCCCTTCTCAAAAGATCAAATGTAATCAGATAAAGTCCCACATCGAGGCGAACCAAAATTTGGCTTTTTTATTAGCTATTAAGCTAGGCACCATTTCCTGTAAATACCCTAAAGGCTCTTAAGACATGAATGGACCAATCCTTTTGCACCAATACCCTATAGGCACTTTAAAGCACAAAATAAGAACTAAAATAAAGCAACATTATTATTCCTCAGTCCTTTAGTAGGCTACAACATCGGCCACGCCTCCGACACGATGCAGCAAACATATTTCGACCTTGGATTATATAAGTAAACACCGGTGCCTTTTATCTCGAAGCCACATCGATAGCGAGTCGACAAGAGGTTTATTCTACTTTTATGACACCACCTACCGTCATATGAAAACTCCAACATCGCCACGCCTCCGACATAACACGAGCAGTAATCTGGTCCAGTAGATACTTATTTATATATTTTTGTATTTTTGAGCCAAATTAAGTATTCCTGATGTGTACTCATCCTAATCCAAAGGAACTAAAGAAAACTTCTATTTAACTAATTATTAACAAAAACCATACAACTCAATTTATTACAACTTCATTATAAAAGTGAAAACAAGCAATGGGAGAAAAAGCACAATAATACCATATGAGCTAGAAAGAAATCCAACTATTCTACTTTTAATATCAGGACATATAATTAACGACTAACACAATCATTTTCTTGTTCTTCACAAAGAAATTTTGCAATGCTTAGCCCTAATAAAATCCAACTTGGCGTATTAAAATCTACTATTGAGAATTAGCACAAGCTTTCATTTACAACAGCTTCAGTCTAGCATGTCATGAGACTAGCATAAACTATCTTCATTAATTGTTAAGGGAAAAAGCTAGAACTCAACACGTTCAATCGGGTCAAAAATTACTTCTTATTCTTACCAACGGAAAACATACATTTTTGTCTTTAACACATTTTTTTTTTTTTTTTTTTTTTTTTTTTTATATATGAAATAAGACTGAAAAATTTAAAATTTTTGCTATTTTTGTGGGAAAACGGGTACGTGAGAACAAAACAATAAGCAAGCACATTAAATCGATAGATTCCCTCCCCAAACTAAAATGAAACATTGTCCTCAATGTTTAAGTCGGGATCCTACGACGAAATCTAATCCCGTTATATGATGACGACCAAAGATAATTCGTTAATACGATAATAATGAAAGGATATTGAGTCCCCAAACTAATTTCACACAAGGATGAGAAACTCGAGTGCTCGAATTAAGGAATCGAACACGAGAGAGGATTCTTGAAATTTTGGGTTATTCCTCTGCCAAATCACAACACAAACAACAAACAACGAAAAAACGAAAGCGAAGTGCCCCCTCAAATACAACACATTGAGGTTAAAAATAGAAAGAAAAATAAAAAGAAAAGGATAAGCATGGGTGAACTCCCACGAAGCGGCTTGTTTTTGATTACCGAGACGCAAGCTCGACTCGATCCTGAATCCATTGACCTCAGGAGAGCAAATAAGAAACATGTCTTAAACTGCCACTGGCTTGTTAGACGTGATATTCCAGGAAATCAAAATAAAATTCCAACTTCGAAAGGAGAAAATCATGTTGATGCTTGGTGTAAGTGACGAATGGAAGAAAAGTCCCAAATGATAAAGGCGGAAGGTATCTTCAATCTCAACATTTAAAAGGAAACGTCTTCTTGCTTTGGTAGAAATTAAGCATAACATTCTTCAAACATTCATCTGGTGGTTTTCAGTGGAAGGAAGAAAGATTTGGAACCGGTTTCTTTGAAAACTAAACAGGAGTCCCCCGGAGGAAAATGTTTACCTCCTTTTGAATTCCTTCCTCCAATGTTACAAGAAATTTTATCATGAAAGGCATGATAAACTAGTATAACCTGGGTTGAATACTTTTGGACCCTCGATTTATTCCGAGAGAATTCAAGATAATACTAGCCGACAACTCCGCAGTGAAAGGCGAGTCGGAATCTAACAAAGGATGTGGTAAAATACTTGTTTTGGTGGTAGAGTCAAATGAAATGGGTAAGTCCTTTTTCAAATCCTTTCGTTTGGAAAAATGATCATTAAAATCAATTGGATTATCAAAAATGATTTTAATCGGCATGACAATGGTATTGATTTGACATCCACTGGAACTTCTCTTCTTGTTCCTTGATTTCTTCAATTTACTTGAGGACGAGAAAGATCTTTGGTTTTCGTTATGTAAGAATGCAAGTCAAAGACAAATTATCTTTTTCCCCTTATCGCAACTCGATTCATCATTTTCCACACAAATCGGACCAACGAGAAAAACATCGGCGTTTTCCATGAACAAACCTTCTCTCCGGTGAGAGTAGGGAAAGTAGGATTGCTACTTAAAACCTTTAAGGGTGGGAAGGGAGGGTAAGGATCAAATTTATTTTTTACCCCCCAATTTTGTTAAAATTTTTTTCCCCCCCCCCGGCGGGGGACAAAAAATCGAAACTTTTTCTTTTCGTTTCCGGTGAAGTTAAGTGTGGAGGTGAAAAAGAAGAAAGGGAGAAAAACCGCCCCTTAATACTTCCCCCCCCCCCCCTCGACCCATCCTTTAAAATCCCTTTCCCACCCCCCTACCTTCCTTTTTTCCCCCTTTTTCTACCCACCTCCCCCCCCTTCCCCCCCCAAACAGTAAAAGCAAAGGATAATTTACATCCTATTAATTTTTTGGGCCCCGGGGGGGCCTCCCTGGGGGAGGGGGGGGTGGAAAAAAAAAAAAAAAAACACAAAATTCTTTAAAACAATTCCCCCAATCCCCCGAAATTTCCGAAAACAAATAAAACTATAGGGATACTTTTTATTTTATGGAGTTTAAAAACTTTTAAAACCTTTTGGGAAAAAAAAAGAGCAAACACATATAAACATTGTTTTAATTTTTTAACTTCAAGAACTTCCTTCTAAGATTGAGTCATCATTACCATGATGGAAACGAATTAAGAGGAGCACAAGTTCATCGCGAACTTCTCAAAATTATCACTATCATCACCTGAGAAGAAATAGGATGAAGAGAATTAGTGGTACTGTGCCACTAAACGGATCTCTTTCGAAAAAACGCTAATAGAAATACGCGTGAACACATTTCTTATCTTTGTATTCTCAATTTGTCGGCATAAAATCAACAAGTCATCTTTCCTACTCTAAAGTCATTTTTTCCCATCATAAACAAATCAATGAGAGCTTTTGCGGTTCGAAAGGAAAGGTCTTGCCCCCTAAGAATAATAGCACTCTCGGGTCGGGTTCAAAATAAAACCACCACAAAACCGCAAGAAAAGAGAAACCAACGACTCTAACTACAACATCCTCGCTATGGCCCAATGGTGCGAACTGGAACGGTTGGTGGCAAGCTCGAGAGTCATACAAGTAGGAGTCCAAATGCTTCAAGGAAGCCCAAGTTTCTCTTGTAAATTGAGTGAGGTAAAAGATTAAATGCTAGCTCCTGAATCGCTAAACACTGGTTCTCAGTCGAGTTCTTGTAAAGCCCATGGGATAAGAAATATTTCCTGGATCTATCGAGCTTTTCGGGAACTTTTTCATGATGAAAAAAAAGCGGAACATTCAGCAATTCACATTGTGAAAGCAAACTCCTCAAGCTTCTCATTTGGGGGGGGTTTCTTAGCAACGAGCATAAACATTTGTTCAATTTTGGGCATTTCGACAAGAGCATCTTTCAATCCAATCTCTAAAACGAAGTTGTTTGACCATTTTCAAAGAACCGGCTATATTGAGCACTCGGTTTTATCGGTCCTCTCCCACCTTTTCAATCCTCTCTGGGTATGGAAGTCTAGATTGATTCGATTAGGAGAATTTGAGATCTTGAATTTTCCAACGTTAATGGTTTTTCCTTTGCTTTTGGATTTGGGAAATTCCATTGAAAATTAAAACCTCTTCTCCCGAGATGGACATGTCGGTATTTCCAAATTTGATTTTGCCTTTTTCCAGTTGACGTCTCCGGGTTTTGTTCGGGTTACTTTTTTAGGTTTGAAACAAACGGGTGAAAGGGAACAAGAGGAATCGAAGTTCTTCCAACCTACCACTCCTTGTAGTGATAGCATTAATTTGCTGACGAGGGTTAGTTACGGTTTGACTTGGAAGAGTTCCTGAATTTGAAGTAGAGGCTGGATTTTTGAAATTCTCACAAAGACTTGTCAACAAACTCGTGACATTCGCCATTTGATTCTGCAAACCTTGATTTTGATTTTGCACATTCTTTAATATCGCATCATTTGCTTTGACGTAACTTTCAAAATCTGTTTTCAAAACACTATTTGTTGGAGGTGGGTAAGGTAAAACTTGATTGGTTGGTGGTTGGTATGGTGGAGCTTGATAAACTTGATTTTGACGGTTTTGGACGTTTTGATTAAAGTGTTCCACACCAACGGTTTTGGTTGAAATTAGATTGGTCCTTGATAACGGTTTTAGGATGGATTGGCCATTTGAGGTTGATTGCAAACCGGTGGTCTCATTTGACTTGCCAAATTTGAAGGTTGGTGTGTTTCTTTGAAAAATTTCCAACGGCTGCGTTTGTTGAAATTGTTGGATGTTATCTTGAAAAATGGGAAAATCGTTTCCACCTCGATTAAAACACAATGGTTAAAAATGTTGATTTGATCCACAAGTGACACACAACATCCTCAACTGCTTGGACTGGGCAAGGAGTAACAACTAAAGCTTTCACTTTACTCATCATGTGGTTCACAATCTTGGATTAGTCATCTTATACCTCCTAGAGAAGCGGCTATTTGTTGCATATCGAAAGAATTATAGAAGATGAAAGAATTAGAAAAGAGAGCAGCCGGACTCACTCTTGAATCATTAGCACGACTTCTTGAGTAACAACTTTTGACTTGCTATTCAATAATCGCTAATCCCTTCTTGAAGGCAATTTGGTCCAAGAAATTACCACCTGCTGCAGAATCTAAGGCATCTTGATCGTTTGAATTCAAAGAATTATAAAAAGTATCGAGTTGGTGGAGTTCCGAAAAGCCATGGTGAGGACATTGACGAAGGAGTCCTTTAAAACGTTCCCATGCTTCATTAAAGGCTTCGTTTGGTTTTTGGTAAAAAGTAATGATCTCATTCCGATAGTAAGTGTTTTTGAAGGTGGAAAGTATTGGTTTATGACAATATTTGAAACAAGGTCGTCCCATGTGAAATTGATCTTGGTGGTTCTTTGTCTACCATCTCGGCATGTCACCTGCTAGAGAGAAAAGAGGAAAAGCAAAAAGCTTAACCGAAGTGTTCGGAAACTTCTGGATGTCTAAACGTTTGAAGGACCTCTTTAAAAAATCGAAGTGATTGTGGGATCTTTGTCTACCCGAAAATTTGTTGCTTGCACAAATTAATTAACGGTTGCTTAAGCTAAAATTGTTTTGGCATTGATCGGTGGAATCACTATAAGCATCTTCATCACCCCTCGATGGTAGGCTTGTAACATTTGAGCCATCTTCGAATTTTTGGTCGGCCATATGAACCAACGGTTTGTTCAACAATTGGTTCTACCGAAAGAGTTTGTTGTTGACGACGTCTACGAGATTGCAAACGAGTGCGCATAAAAAGGAAAAACTAAAAATTAAAAAGCAAAATTTTACACTAATTTTTTTTTTTTTTTTTATTATTATTATTTTTTTATTCATTAAATAATTTTTTTTAGCATGAATTAAAACGGTTACACGAAGAGACTTAAACCAAATAATCAACTACTTCATACTTCACGGTAGCTCTTGAAAAATTGCTTTTCAAGGTGAGCCGTACTCTAGAGACACAAAAGCAAGTGTTTAAATCTTGATTACGATTGGGAACAATTGCAAGTTCACCAGGAACTTATTTATGATAATAACCCAAAGGAAGATCTTATGTTTGTTGGTGTTCGTTAACCAACTTGGGTGAATATTTTAGTAAAGAAAATATTTTTTTTACTTTTTATATATATTTTATTTTTTTTGGATTTTTTTATATTTATAACAAAAATATAACTTTCGAGGACGAAAGGATCTTCAAACCAAATCAACAAACTCAAAACGAAGGAATCGCTCACACAAGTCCCCGGCAGCGGCGCCAAAAACTGATTGTAAGTTTTTTAATACACGTAAATATAATATAAAATAATATAATCCGATAGTAAATTAAGAAAGATACCGAGTTAAACCCTTGATAAAATCACTCTCAAAAATATATATACTATAATATACAAATCCGTAAAGAACCGGCAAGTCATGATCACCCGGGTCGTTCCCCCCCCAATGACTATCGTGCAATGGGAAACCCTGTTTTTTAAGTTGGATCCTATTGAATAGGAAAGAGATTTTTGATTTAATTAAACTACTAAAATTAAAGCCCACAATTAAACAACTAATTACCAATTAAACTAATTACGAAAGTAAATAAAATGCGACATTTAAGAAAACAAATGCAATTTAAAACTTAAACATGTAAACTAGATTCCTAAACCTAGATTAATGCTAAAGAAAATTTTTAGGAAAATTAAAAATATTTTTTAATAAAAGCTTTTTGGATTTTTTATGAATTTAAAACTATTTAATCTAAATTAAATTCTAAAAATAGAAATTAAATTGATGAAAATTAAGAAAAAATACTTTTTAATCTAGTTTAATCCTAAATGACTTAAAAATATGAGAAAAACATTTTTAAACTACTTTTTTCATACATCAAAGATAAAATTTAAAATAAAGACTTAAAAATTAAAACTAAAGATTTGAAAGATTAAAAGTTTAAAAATAAAAGTTAAAAATTACTTTTCTATAAAAAATGACATTAAGAGATTTATAAACTAAACTTATATATTTTTTTTATTTTTTATGAAACTTTTCCTAATTTTTTTATTAATTTTTGAAAATAAATAATTAAAAAACTAAATTCGAAAATTAATTTTAAAAAAAATATATATAAAACTTAAGCTAAAAATTATGTAAAAATACTTTTTAAAACAAGAAAAAGTGCAGAAAATTAATTTTATAAAAAGCCCCAATTTTAATCCACTAAATAAAAACTAATTTAACTAATTAAACTAAAAACCTAATTTTATTACTTAATAAAAACTATTTTTATAAAACTTAACTAAAACCACCCAAACACATGGGTTAAAAGTGACAAAAAGTAAAGATAAGGGTAGCGTGTAAAGATAAAGTTTAATTAAAAACACTAAGTTTGAACTAATGGCAAAAACAGCCCCTTAACCTAGGGACTTAACTAGACTAACTCTTAAACTAACAAGGGACTAACTGCGAAAATTAAAAGGACTAACAGAGTAACTAACAAGGACCAACAATGTAACTTTAAACTAACAGATACTATAAAAGTATGCAAGACAGGCCCCTGAATCCTCTAAAACTTAACAACCAGCATCCCTTTTTTAATCAAAAACAGCTTAATTACTTTTTTACAGAACTAAACCTAACGTCTCAGTCTATGTAAAATACAGCTGAATAACTTATTAAACTTATAAGCTTTAAAAGCTTAATACATTCCACTTATAACCTATAATTACTCAAATTCATAAATAAATTCAACTTATAAACTATAACTCGCATATCTAAATTCAGCTTATCGAAACTGCTTATCAACTAAATTCAAAAGCAAATCCATACAGCTTTTTAAGTAAAACAAAACAAAACAAATGTCAAACAAAATTATTGAAACTTAAAGAGAATAATAAGTACTTTTTTTTCAGCTAACCGGAAAACTTAACAGCCTTTATTCGGAGCTTATGGCTTAATCCACCTAAGTCATAACAAATCACATTAACCTAAACTAGGTCCCTATCAGCTGTCCCCAAACACATCTAAAACCCCAGATAACCTACACAGTCCCCATCCAATTCCAATAGGTTATCAAGTCTTGATCGAATGAACATCAATTACAAACAAAACACTTTTAACAGAATTAAAATGAAACAACTTAATATTAAATAACACTTTTTATTAAAACTGAAATAAGTTCTTACAAATTTAAATGAATAACATGAAACTGAAATTACAAATAAAAAAACAACTACTCAAACTGAATCGACAATATTAAAAAAAAAAAAAAAACTAAACAAAAAAACTAAAAAAATTCTCCTCTTGTGCTGGAATGAGCCGGGTATTTATACCCAAAACCTTGAGCTCTTCACCTTCTCGATCCTTCTTCTTGCTTCAATCTTGGCTCTCCAATCTCTTCTCTCTCTTTGATCTATCACATCAACCGTAGGATTAGATTGTGTGACTAATCGCGTCACATCAACCAATAGAATCGCTTCTTTTAGCCACGGTGGAATGAGTTAGGGAATGAGATGATAGTGATGGGTGGGTTAGGATTTGTGAGGGGAATATTAACCCCATGGTTAATTAGGGTGTGGGTGTGTGGTTTAATAACTAGGGTTCATGGTGGATTCGGGGTGTTCTTGTGTGTGTGAGTAAGAGTAAATCGAAATTGGGGTAAATGAAGGGTACAGTAACTGTTAAGAGGTGTATAAGTTTAAACCGGGTTGGGGGTTAAGGTCGGGTTAGGGTTGGGTTTTAATTGGGTAATCGGGTTGGGTACTTGCTTCTTATTGGCTGAGAGGTGAACCATGGGTGGATTTGACCCGGCTCATGACCCGCGCTTTTTATTATCTATAGGATAATTACATTTCTGGCCCTTGTGTTTGGGAAGCTCTATTTCAAGCTATAATCAACTTTGGGAAATTACATATTCAGCCCTTGTGGTTTCAAAACAATGGAGATGGGCCTTGGTTTTGACTGTGGCTTCTTGCAATTGACTGTAGAAGGCTGAGGCATGATTTCTCTGGCTTCGGCTTTGAGATCTTTAGCTTCTTGATCACTCATCCGTTCTCGTGTTCGTTTTTGACTGATTTCTTGTGATATTTGACATATCCATACCTGCACACATAAAACTCAGATACAAGCACATTTTTGCCATTTTTGATCCGTTTTGGGTTTATTTGGGCCTTTTTAAGCATAAATAGATATGTGTAATCTACACTTATCAAAATTCCCCAAACTAAACGATTGTGTGTCCTCACGCAATATCACATGCCTTATAACCAAATACCTCGAAAATTCCCCAAACTAAACCTTTGAAAAGTAGCAAAGAGTTTTGATTGAGAAAGATAAGAGATCACAAGTTATAAAACACCCGACTTCCCATTTTCTAAGATTTTTCTCTTTTTATGGATTTTCTTGATTATTAATTTCACGAATGCAAAGAAATTTAAGCTAGAAGTACTTTTAAACTAAAACTTAATTCTTAATAAGCTAAAACTAAACTTAATCCTACTGAAATTAAAGCTAACAGTACTAACTTATGGTTAGTACTGGTAGTGTAAAGGCTCAGCAGTACTAACTGAGGTTAGTACTGCTAGTGCAAAATCAAGAGTGCACTAATCCAAACACCCCTTTATCATTATGACAGATTTGAGAAAAGCTTTTTAAGAGAAATTTAATGAACAAGTGCTAAATACCAGATAAAAACTAGCTTAAAACAAACTTAATAATCATGATTAAACAACTGAATAAGCCTTAATCTAAGATCTAAACTATTTAAACTAATATTTTTGGATTTTATGAGTTTTTATGACAGAAATGAGTAACTAATGATCTATAACTACTTAAGCACAAACAGATAAAGACATATAACTAATAAGCACTAGAAGAGATATTTAAACACTAATAAGCAAAGAGAATAAGCAAATAAGCAATATTAAGCATTTAAGCAAGCAATAATATCATTATTTAAAACTAGAATATTTAGATGAAATGAAGAAGAAACTTACAAACTTCTCTAGCTAAACAAGAGGACCAACTAAAGGCATCCCCACCTAGGCCCTAGCCCCCCTTTCCGTCCCCTCCTCCCCACCCTCCCCTATATTAGCCCCCCGCGCCCTTTTACAAGCTCCCTAGCTTATTAATAAGCTAGGGTATAAGTCCTTGGGATCTCTTCCAAGTTAAGATCCCCTTCCAAAAGCTCAAATTTAGTAAGATCCATAATAGATTTAACTGATTTAAGGTTTAGATAAGATTAATACTGAATTCAAATAGCTCTATTTCAGCTTATAGACTGAAAGAGCTTAATATGAGCTTATTAAGACAACTTAGCTTATTAAGATAGTTTATGAAAAAGGAACTTTAAGAGCTTAAGAAAAACTGAATTTCATTAATAAAAACTTGCTTACAAAACTTTTAAAGGGAAATTACAAGATTAAAACATCATTAAGCTAAGAATTAAAATTTAAGCTACACTGAATTAAAAACTACTACTAGATCTAGATATCGTGTGTGTGAGAGGTGAGGCCTTTTTATAGGTGCTGAAAGAAGCTTCTAGGATCTCTAGCCCTGCCCTCCAATCTTTCAATCCTGGCCAATCATTTCTTCAATCATTTAAGCATCATTTGTGGCCGTTTGATCAAGCTGTGGACACCTGAGGATTGCCAGCGTGTCATTCCATTGATGTGACGTTTGTGCTTCTTTTGTGAGTGTTTTAGCACAAAAACCCACATAAATTTGTGCTTTCACCATTGTTGACGTGGCCTTTGATTGGGAGAGGTTAAGTAATCCTTTGATAAAGACTGATTTGTCCCTTCATTTGTGTTAGTGAGCTCATGAATTGACCTAAACACCCTTTAATTTGGAAAACCCCTTTGATTTACCCTGGATGGTGAAACGGGGAAGAAAGGTGAACAGTAACTGGTTCGCGCCCTTTCTTTGACAGTTAAAACTGTTGGACTTTGGTGAGTTTGCACATTTGGTCCTTCTCTTTCTTTCCTCTCTTTCTAGTTATAAAACAGTTTGGGAATTTGCAATTTTGGCCCTTGTGTTTTATAATAAAAGGAAATGGGCTTTGTTGACTTTTGTTGACCAATGATTGGTTTTTCTTTGACTGGATTTGACTGAGGCTTGACTTTTCGGGCTTCGGCTTTGTACTCTTCTGATTCTCGTGTCCGTGCTTGCCCGTTTTTGACTGTTTTCTTGTGATTTTTGACTTATCCGTACCTGCACACACAAAACACAAATACAAGCATATTTTTGCCATTTTTGGTCTGTTTTGGGTTTAATTGGGTTATTTTAGGCTTATGTTTTGGTCAGAATTGCTTATTTAGGTATAAACAGCTATGTGTATTCTACACTACAGAGTAGGCTAATAAGACTAACTAACTGGCCTTACAAGAAGCTTGAGTTGCTTTCCTTTCGACAAGCAACACAAGTGAGGGCA
Organism: Tanacetum coccineum; assembly: GCA_026074375.1. Taxonomy (NCBI): domain Eukaryota; kingdom Viridiplantae; phylum Streptophyta; class Magnoliopsida; order Asterales; family Asteraceae; genus Tanacetum; species Tanacetum coccineum. The sequence continues at coordinate 97,123 of BQNB010001912.1, read as the reverse complement.
TGTTGAAAAAGCTTTGTAGTAAAACCTCTGACAAGGTTTTCCCTTCCAAGTCCTGTTCAGGTTTGAAATTTACATGACCCAACCTCCTATTGCCATAAGTTAGATTCATCAGTTGTAGCTTTTTCAATTAAACAAGCCAAACCTCCTAAAGGAACAAAGTTCTCTAAATTGAAACTATACAAAATTGATTTGTCTGGGGACTTTAAGTAATATTTGATTTTCATCAGTAACTTAAATCAGGAGACAAAACAAGACATTCAGAGTCAGAGTAACAGAACCTTGTTCTTTTTGTCACACATTTGTGACACAGAAAAGAGAATTGTAAATCTGAAGTTCTTTCATAAAGCTTACATCTTCAAAATCTAACTTTACAGTTTTATTTTCCCTTTACCAGTAAATACCCTTTACTACCTCCAAAGGCAACAAACAGGCCACCATTAAAGTCTTTGAAAGTCAGCAAGGTAAGCCTTGTTCCCTGTCATGTGCCTGGAACATCCACTATCAATAATTCCTTTATTCTTTAGAGATCTATGTGGATTATCCTGCACATTTAAAAGAAAGTGATTAGACTCTCTTAGGGACCCAAGCCTGTTTGGGCTTGAGTCTGCCTAGTGGATCTTTAAAAGTATAATAATTTCTAAATGCTAGATCCACCATTGTATTTGAGATAATGTTATTGTTGTAACCTGGTGTTCTCCATTACAACCTTGCGGATGACTCTTAACAGCAGTGTATTCATTTTCCCCCAACAGTACTAACTTCTTTTACCTTAACAGTATAAACTTTTTGGTTTGAAAAATTTGTTCTTAGTACTGTTGTTCTTTTGAAAGGCCTTGATGATGGTGAATGTTTTGTTAAAAACATTGCTGATCCTAGAATATCATTCATAATAGGGCTTAACATATTTAAACTTTCAACCAGTGCTAGTTAGTAGTGTCCTTTTTGTTAACTTTTTGTCTAGCAGTACTAAAACTGATAGTACTGCTAGCTTTAGCAGTAATTAACTGGATTAATTCTAGTTCTTGTTTGTACTTGTCTAAAGGAACAAAATGATTTTGTTTGTTTACGCCTTGAAGAAACAATGTTCCAAGTTGGTTTCCTCTCCCCTGAACTTTACCTTCAGACATATTTTGTATATTTAGGTCACCTTGTTTACCAATTTTACAAGATTAATCACAATCTCTTATTAAATGACTAAAACTACACAACAAAGACATGCTCTTTACAGTAAACTCTTATCTTGCCCCAACTCTATGTGTTAACCAAAGGTTTTTGACTAATGTGTAGACATGAATCTTAACATTTTCCTAGGAGTTTTTACTTGCTGTTAGCAAAAAAACTAGGTTGCATTAAGTCTTTTAGTTGCAGCAAGCCACATTCCATCATTCACGATCACTGATTCATACTTCTTCAATGATAGGAGCATCAGACCAAACCTTAGGTTGAACTTTTACATTTGATTCATTGACAACTGGTTCAGACACTAATTCAGAAGGTTTCGATTAATGTTAAGAGTCCACATTATCAAGTTCTAATTGTTTTAGAAACAGATTCACTAGGTTGAATTCTTTTGTGACCATATGTATATTGTGAGTCATCTATTTCAAAACATCAGTCCAAGGGCAAATAAATTCCGGTATGGGTGGGGGAACGCATTACATTCTGATGTTTTAACCAAGCCTTTTAAGCAAAGGTAAGATTTTCAAAATCACTTTTAATTCCCAAAAAGACACTTTGGAAAACTTCATTTTCAAAACATCAAAATCCCACATAACGTAATCACCAAACCTCGCCCAAATTTTATACTGGCACTCACAGGATAATTTACAATTTTAACCAAGATTTTTTGAAGATAAATTCCATTTGTCTACACTTACTTCCCAAATCATCTTTTTCCTTTTTGAGCTTTAGCCAACAATTTCTATGGTATAGTTTAGAACATCTGTTTTATCATCTAAATATATTTTTCAAATTTGATTTTTTGTTCATACCAAAGTTGACCTTGTTGATGGGCAACTAACTGTGCTTCAACTTTCTTAAGACCTTGAGTATAAGCCTTTATTTCTACACTAGCATCACTAAGTTGCTCTCTCTGAGCATCATATAGTCTTTTAAGGTTAGCATAAGACTCTTTACACTCATTTGAACATACCTGTGTGTCTGATCCTGAGCTGTTGCTAGCCATGAAAGCAAAGTTTTCATCATCTTCTGAATGAGTTATCCAGTCAACACTTTCTCCATCACATTCACCAAATGCTTTATGAACTCCTACTTCCTGTCTATTCTGCTCCATCTTTATTCCAGAATTCCCATCCAACCTCCTTCTGTTATCTTCCTTGTTCTACACTCTCATGCAAAATGCCCTTATTTTGTGGTAGTTTTAGCATCCCACTTTGGTTTTAATCAAATCCAACAGGTTCTTTTGCCATTAAACGTACTATCCAACCAGTCTTCTGTAAACTTCTTTATATTCTCAGGGATATCATTGCCACTTGCCATTTTAGTCCATTTTAATATTTTCTTCAAGGTCATATTCAATCAACTTGCGGTCTATTCCTCAATGATCCAATTGAGGACAACTTGATTGACTTGCAAGCAAGTAATATGATAAAGGTTTTTGTTCATGCTTTGAATAATACCATATTTATTGGAAACACCATGACGGTACTAACATCATTAGTACTGGCTGTGTTTTCTAAAACAAAGGCCTACATTTTGCAAGTTGGAAGATGATGCATAGAGCCTTTTACATCAATTATTCCAAAGACTCTAGATCGTTGTACAAGTCCATCAAACTGAGACTGTCTATTCTGGTTATTGTTCCTCATAATTAAGGGAAAACTTGTAACCAAGCAGAAGGTAGAGATCTCAGAACTTTCTTGAATTTGCATCTTCAGTTAGATACACCTGCACCTGAATCTCTAAACTGACTGAGAAGACTCTGGAATCTCTCATAGCCTTATGTGAATACCATCTGTGGTCGGATACAGTGAATTCTTCAACTGTTACTTTCAAGATGTACTTCTACATCTTTTTTTGGGATATCATCATTTCACTCAAATCTGGATTTGATGGCATTCCACATCTCTTTGGCATTAGTCATCTTATGGATTTTAGCAAGAATGATCTTGCTGGTATGGCATTAGCAAGGTTGTCCTGGCTTTTCTTTCTCTTTCTCCGGCCCTACTTCTTTCTGCTGTATTAGGAGGCAAAATTTTAAGTTGTCCGTTGTATCCAGTTTTGACTGCACAGGACATTCCATTTTTGGATAACCATACCCAAATTAGAATAGTCTATGCAGCCAAGTATGTTCAATCATCATAGCCCATGTGCATATTACTCCCTTTTTGAGATTAGTAGCTTTATGTTGAGACTGTATGAGGAGTTTTGTTGTGTTGGTGTTTTTGTGTTGCTGTTGGAGGTGATGGTGGTGAATCTCATCTTGTGTTTCAGACAGTTAGATCTGTTGGTTGTAGATGAATAACATTATTTATCTGTACCTCTTGTTCAGATAGTTTCTCAAAGCCCTGAGACCACTTGAAGGTCCTAATAACTGAATGATCTTTGCAAGCCTATCAAGGATGATAGCCAAAGATGTATAGAGAAACAAACGACTATTTAGAACAATGACTATGAATACTATGTGTTAATAGCCGAATCTTAATCACAGTACAATGAATAACAAATGAACAACAGAATACCACCTTTATTAAAGTGTTCTTGAGGTAATTACGGATTGCTAACATATGATATGCCTTTAACATTGTGTATAATGTCTGTAATCTTCTCATTCATATAAATTCAACACCTAAGTAAACTATGCGCGAGCAAAGGTGATCCTTTTATATACTAAGGATATCCCTGAAAAAAGCTTACAAAATCTTTTTCTAAAATATCCTCAAAAATATCTTTTAAATATCTTCTTCAACGGTACTAACTAAAACTTTCTACTAAACGGTACTAACAACTAACAAGTACTGAACTCAATTTGTAACTGTCTGGTACTATGTTAAAACTGACAATACTAACTATTTGTACTGGTCCGTACTAATTAAAAAACATTAAATCCTAACAACTTTTAAACCTTTATCCGCTTCGCATATTATCGATGGGCCTTATGTAAACTTCACTAGTTAATCAATGCACGATGTTGGATTTTAAAAAAAAAACGTACCCTTAGAGGATCCGCTCTTTGTATCTTGTGTGATGTGTGATTATGTTGTCACGCCCCCGGACAACGGTGTATTCCCTGAAAGGCCCCAGTATGGGGGTTTGACATATTGGTAATCTAGAGCCAAGGTATTAGAGACACAGGTAGTAAATATCAAGGTCAAGGCTATAACTAGTATTGATCCTATGTGCTTTTACTTGCTTACATATATATCTTATAATAATAGCATTTAATATATATAAGTACTAATTATATATCATATTGCCATAATTACTTTATTCATTAATTTGCCATATCATATTTTTGCATCATGCTTATCTTCTTGATTTTGCTTGCACGTTGCATGGTTTCATATAAAGAGATTTATATAAACTTGTGCTTGTGCAGGTCATGGCTGCTCCTATTATTTCTATTTCGTAATGATTCATCTAAGGAAGACGTGGGTTCTCATGCCCCACGAGTGATTCTCTTTGGTGCTATTCCTGCTATTATCCCTGTTATCCTTGAAGTTCCTATTGTTCTAGCTGACCCTATAGTTACACCGGAGGTGGGGACAGTTCCGGTCCTCTTACCTACCAAGGCACTTGATTTAGTGGACTATTCATCTTCTTTGATTCTGATCTATCGAGATTCTTTAACCTCTACCTACCACACAAGATTTTGGGCCATTGGTATAATCCCTTTTTGTGTTTTGAATGACTCGGAATGGCGGATGAGTGAGTCCTCGCTGTTGAGTAAGAAGACCCGTATCATCATCATATATACTCTTGCACCATTATTATTGTTTTTCCCCTTGTACTGTTTGTTGCCCAAACCCTGAGATTCGTCGATGGGCCTCGATTCTTTCCAAGAAAAGAAAACGACCCCGTTAGGCTATTCCCATCGGTCGACTGTTTATCGCACAACTCCCAACAACAATGGGCCGCGTAGGTTGTTGACTGTGAGGAAGAGAGTTGGACCCATTCCAGCTCATAGACTTGCATGAGAATGTTTCTCATCATTATCAGATCGTCATTCTTCACCATAAAGGATTCATCTTCCTTCTATTCCACCTTCAGATCAATTCTCTCCTTATCCGGACATAACACGCCAATACCATCGATGCTGATTCATCTATACCTAGAGATTTGTTTCATCGATCACTGCTATGGACTTCACAGACGGTAGTAAGGCTTTCAAGACATTAGAGGTCCTGTACCATTGTCAACCCTTACCCACCGACTACAACAGATCATCCTTAGGTTCACTTCTGATAGGTCATTAGATTCATCTTCACCTCATTCATTCAAGGCCATCTCGCAGAAGAAGGCTCCTACGTGCTATCGATACCATCACTACTCATGTTTTGAGAGTCGATAGCCCCTACTCCTACTGATCTTTTACCACCTCGCAAGAGGTTTAGAGATTCATACTCACCAGAGGATAGCGGAGATTGGAGCATACGAGGGTGGATACTACGATGCAGATGTGTTGGCAGATGTAGGTATTAGTTGAGGAGTTGTAGCTCACCTGAAAGGATGGTGTAAGGTATAGGAGTTTGAGATGCTGCTAGTGATGTTTGGGAGGATGATTAGGAATATGAGCAAAGGCTAGTGCGGCTGACACTAGAGAGATCGCTAATAGATCCACTTGGCTATTGGTATATGTCTGAGTCTTCTAAGAGAGGTATTCAGATCTTGAGATACTAATTTATGATATATGTTCACTACCATGTCAGAGGTTCGTATTGCTATGGATTACTGAGAATTGATGACCACTTAGAGACAGTTGGAGCTAGTCATTTAGTGGCTAGTGGAAGAAAGTAGTTTGGTTGCGAGGACTAGGAGTTTAAACTAGAGTACCTAAAGGTCTGAGCCACTTGAGTATAGAAGATAGATCAGATTTGCAGAACTTCTTGGCACATGGCACTTCGCATGAGGAGTTTCATCAATTTCGTAATGATCCGTGATGATACTCGGAGGAGACTTAGGTAGGTTGGAGACGTATGTTAGAGACATTTGGGTTTTTGTCCCTTAGACCTAGTAGTACCAGTTCATGTAGGACATTAGACTAAGTTAGGTCTAAGATGTTGGCGTAGAAATAATCATAAACAATGTACCTATTTTGGATTAGTCGATAACCAACTAGCTTATATTCATGAAAATGAAAAGCTTGTTTGATTCTCGTTATTCATCTATAATTGTTATTTATCTTGTTCTGAAAAAACAAGTTCTAATGAATTCCTAAAAAACCTCATTTTACCATTTTATAAATGGCTAAATCTCGTATCGAAACTCATACGTGTGTTATGTCTTGTGACATAGAACAATGACTACACAGAAAACACTCGGCAACCGGTATGACCCCCTGAAGCATGTTCGATAGAACTCGTTAACGCGACCCTGTAGAAGAAGTGTGGCTGCACAGAGGTGGCTCGTAGCTCCAATGCTCTCGGGCTAGAATCAAAGCCAGAACGTATAAGTGATGACGATAAAGGAAATTGCTGTAATGGAAAATATTGAAATGGAAATGGTGAGAAGGGAAATGGCAAAAAATGGGTAAATCCCAAACGAAGAATTGGTAGAGGTGATAGACTTAGTGCTAGAGAATTGCACATAGCAGGACCTTCATGAAGTGTCAACCACTTAACTTTAAGGGAACGGAAGATTTTCGGGTTGATAAGGTGGATTGTAAGGAAGATGTAAATAGTGGTTCCATATATCAGCAATTGTTCCAGAGAAAACTAGTCAAGTATGCTATACCTTTGCACACCTGTTAAACAGTGCACTAACTTGGTGGTACTCACATAAGAGGACTATTAGGACTGAGGCTGAATTCGCAATGTCATGGAGAGAGCTCATGAAGCTAATAACTAAAGTGTACTGCCCAAGAAATGAGATTCAAAAGATGGAATCTGAGCTGTGGAATTTGACCGTGAAGAACAATTATTTGGCTGCTTATACTCAAAGATTTCAAGAGTTGACTATGATGTGCACCAAGATGGTCCTAGAAGAGGAGGATCGGGTTGAGAAATTCATTGGAGGACTCCCCGATAACATCCAAGGGAATGTAATTGCTGCTGAAACTTCAAGACTGCAAGATGTTGTTCGCATTGCTAACAACCTAATGGACCAAAAGTTGAATGAAATGCTAGAAAAATGTAGAGAAAAAAATAAGATTGGAGGTCAATCAGAAGACAACCGATGGACAGCTGCACACCAATTCAAGAGGCCAAATGTAGGAGTCAAAAGTGGCGAGAGCTTAAAACGGACTGCAACAATGAGAGAAAACCATATAATGGATCGTTGCCTTTCTGCAACAAGTGTAAGCTTCATCATGAAGGGCCTTGCACTGTGAGATATGGGAAGTGTAACAAGGTTGGGCATCTGACCTGGGATTGTAAGGTCACTAACTTCGCTACTTCCAACCAGAGAGGTCAAGTAGTGAATCAGAGAGTTGTAACCTGTTTCGAGTGTGGAAGGCAAGGACACTATAGGAGTGATTGCCCAAAGTTGAAAGATCAAAATCGTGGAAATAGGACTGGAAACAAGAATGGTGTTGGTGAAGCAAGAGGAAAAGCTTATGTGTTGGGTGGAGGAGACGCTAACCCCGATTCCAATGTCGTCAACGGTACGTTTCTTCTCAATAACCATTATGCTTCTATGATTTTTGATTTGGGCGCCGATAGAAGTTTCATGTCGACTACTTTTAGTACTTTGCTTGATATAACCCCCAATACTTTAGACGTTAGCTATGCTGTCAAATTAGCCGACAGGAGAATTTCTAAAACTAATACCATACTTAGAGGTTGTACATTAGGGTTGTTAGGTAACCCATTCAATATTGACCTAATGCCCGTAGAACTTGGTAGTTTTAACGTCACCATTAGCATGGATTAGTTAGCGAACCATCATGCGGTGATCGTTTGTGATAAGAAGATTATGTGAATTCCCTATGGAGACGAAGTTTTGATAGTTCAAGGTGATAGAGATGGCAAAGGAGAGAAGACGAAGTTGAGCTTATAAATCCGTGCACAAAAGACACAAAAATATATAAATCAGTTGCCCAATTTTTCTAGCACAAGTGATGAAGAAGGAAATCGATAACGAGTCAGAGGAGAAGCGACTTGAGGATGTGTCGACTGTATGGGACTTTTCGGAGGTTTTTCCAGAAGACTTGCCTAGATTACCGCCTACGCGACAAGTTGAATTTCAAATTGACTTGGTCCCTGGTGCTGCACCTGTGGCGCCCCCCGTATAGATTAGCACCGTTGGAACTGCAATAGTTTGTCTAATCAGCATCTACAAGAACCTTTCGGCTGACAGGGATTTATAAGATCGAGTTCGATCACATTTGGGAGCCCGTCTGTTTGTCAAAAAGACGAAAAGATCTTTTCCAGATGTTATCGATTACCCGAGGAGGCTGAACAAGCTTGCTGTGAAGAATCGATATCCACTTCGAGAATCGATGACCTGTTTGATCAGTTGCAAGGATCAAAAGTCTACTCTAAGATCGACTTGAGATAATGATTAACACCACAACACTGAGTACGGAGAGTAAGACATTCAAAGACCACGTAATAGATACGCTACGATCACTATGATTTCAAGTGAATGTCGTTTGGACGACCAACGCACCGACGGAATTCAAGTTATCTGATGAATCATGTTGTGCCACCATACCAGTATAAAACATGATCATTTTTATTGATGACAACTGTATCTTACACCAAGAGCGAATGAAGAGCACGCATAAAAAAACACCATAAGTTAAACCTGGAGTTGCATTAAGAAAAGGAATTGTACGCAGTTTTTGAGTGTGAATTGTGCCGCGAAGGTAACATATCTGGTCACATGATTGATAGTGAAGGCATTCAAGTGGACCCAACTAAGATTGAGTCAATCAAGGATTGGCATCGCCCAAGACTCCGACAGAGATTCATTCAATTCTAGGTCGTGCGGGCTATTACCGATGATTTATCAAAGGTTCTCAAAATTGCCGAGCCTATGATGAAGCAGACTCAAAAGAACGTGAAGTTTGATTGGAGTGAAAAGGCAGAAGCTGCATTTCAACTGTTAAAGCAGAAGTTATGTAGTGCACCGATTTTGGCTTTACCCGAAGGTAGTGAAAACTTCATGGTTTACTGTGATGCTTATCTCTAAAGGATTAAGGCGTAGTTTTGATTGCAAAGGGAGAAGTCATAGCCCCCCCACCCCCCCCCCCCCCCCCCCCCCCCCCCCCCCCCCCCCCGCCCCCCCCCCCTACGCGTCACAACCAACTTAAGATTCAAGAGAAAGAATTACACAAACACATGGACTATATAGATAAGAGCTGTAGTGTTTGCTCTCAAAATGTAAAGACATTATTTGTACAACACGAAATGTGTTGTGTTCACTGATCATAAGAGTTTGCAACATATTCTAGATCAGAAAGAGTTGAACATGAGACAACGTAGATGGTTAGAGCTGTTGAGTGATTACGACTATGAGATTCGTTATCATCCAAGAAAAGCGAACGTGGTGGCAGATGCCTTGAGCCGAAAAGAACAGAATAAGCTACTACGAGTTTGAGCTTTAGTTTTGACGATTGGTCTAAACCTCCCTGTGTAGATCTTTAGAAGCACAGTTTAGGCAGAAAGAGAGAATTATAAACTAATATTTTGTGTGGTATGATTAAGAAGCTAGAGCAACGTACTGATCGAACGTTATGCTTGAATGAGAGAAGTTGGATACCCTGTTTTGGTGACTTAAAAAAGTTGATTATGAATAAATCGCATAAGTCAAAGTATTCAGTACATCCTGGATCGGACAAGATGTACCAAGATTTAAGAACTGTTTATTGGTGGCCGAAATATGAAGGCCCCCTTTATTTGAGATTTGCCACCTATGTCAGTAAATGTTTGACTTGTGCCAAAGTCAAGGCCGAATACCAAAAACCATCCGGTTTATTGGTTCAACCTGTGGTCCTAGTATGGAAGTGGGAGAAAATTACTATGGATTTCGTTACTAAGTTGCCAAAGACGTCGTCTGGTCAAGATACAATTTGGGAAATTGTAGACCGACTCACAAAATCTGCTCATTTCTTACCAATGAAGGAAACCGACTCAATGGAGAAGTTGACGAGACAATACTTGAAGAAAGTAGTCTTGAGGCATGTAGTGCCGGTTTCGATTATTTCTGATCGAGACAGTAAATTTACATCTCATTTCTAGAAATCACTGAACGAAGCCCTAGGTACTCAATTAAATATGAGGTACGGTCTTACATCCCACAGACTGATGGTCAAAGTGAAAGAACCATCCAAACCTTGGAGGACAAGCTACGTGCTTGTGTGATTGATTTTGGGAAGTTTGGATAGACACCTACCTTTGGTGGAGTTTTCTTACAACAACAGTGATCACACGAGTATTAAAGCTGCACCGTTTGAAGCTCTCTACGGCCGAAAATGTCGATCGCCTATTTGTTGGGCTGAGGTTGGAGACGCTCAGCTCACCGGTCCAAAAATTATTCATGAAACAACTGAGAAGATCATTCAGATCAAGAAGCGTATTCAAGCTGCACGAGATAGACAGAAGAGCTATGCCGACAGGAGACGTAAGCCATTGGAGTTTGAGGTTGGAGATAAGGTCATGTTGAAAGTGTCACCGTGGAAAGGGGTGATACGTTTCGTCAAACGGTGGGAAGTTATAACCCTCGCTATAATGAACCTTTCAAAATTCCTTTGATAATTGTAGGAAAGCTTGCGTATCGACTTGAACCTCCATAACATTGAGCCGAGTTCATAACACCTTTTCATGTTTTCAAACCTAAAGAAGGTGTTTCGATACGAACCCAACTAGCTAATTCCCATTGGATGAGATCCAAATTGGATGACAAGCCTTTAAATTTCATTGAGGAACAATTAGAAATATGGATCGGAGAAGTTAAAATCGGCTGAAGTAAGCGGCATTCAATCTTCGAAGATCCATTGAAATTGGAGACGAGGGCCCGAGTTTGACTTGTAGCGCGAAGACCAAAATGAAGAAACAGTAACCTCCCACCCTTATTCGTTAACCTCGTCACAGTCTAAAGCTTTGAGGACAAAGGCTTCTTAACGGGGAAGAATGTCATACCCAAAAATTTCAGGTCAATAATTTTAAACTTTCCGATCATTATCTTTGATTTTTATACGTTACGTTTAAATCCGGCAGTTTACCGGGAAGTTAACCCGCGTAAATCTGAAAAACGTCATCGGACGCGTTTCGACTTTAGATTTTGATAAGTTTAGATATTATATGAGTTATTTTATCTTTTCTAAGTGTTTCGTAGTTTACAATCACTCCTGGTATTTATTTTTACGTCTTAACGTTTAAATTGTGTTTTTCACGTTTTTGACCTAACGGAACCCCAGAAACTCGAAATGTTTTCGTGTAAACTTTATTTATCGTCCATCTCATGTTCGTGAGTCAAGAATTTCACTCACACTCTTCTCTTGATATATTGTGGATGCCTAAACCTAAACCAAATGCACCATAAGCCTTGAAATTAATTAAATGACATCTATTCTTGAACTTCCCATGCATGTGGGTGAAAGTGACACATGAGAGAGTCCTTCTCATGCACAATTTCTCAATTTTGACAACAACATGTGATACTTGCACCCTTTGACTTCATTTGACCTAATTAAAGACCAACTTATAGCATCATAAAGAATCCAAGCACAAAAAATTTTGAACCACATGGTCTTTGTGGCTATGTTTCGGCCGAACCACACACAAACACACATTGGGTTGTGTGATTGATTGCTTACTTCATATGGTGACTCAAAACCCTAGACTTATCTATATAAACCATGTTAATACTCATTTTAGGTCATCTCATAATTTTAACAAGTCACCACAAATGTTTTCTCTCCTCCTTCCTCCTTGAAGCCCACGACTCACACATCACCCTTTTAGGGTTTCACACATCTTTGATTTATAATAAGATTCACTCATTCCAAGTTCATTTCTAAGGTTACCTAAGGTGTTTGCAAGTATTGGTTCTTTGATTTAAGGGTTTTCTTCAAGATCTACAAATTAGGGTTTGGTTATTATTTGGGGTTTTTCAAGATCTAGTGATTTTGGGTATAGATATTGTGTTATTGCTTCCTTGTTCTTCATTCTTGTAAGTGTCTTAGATCTTTCTTTGTGGTTTTCATTAAGTTTTCTTCTATATGTTCAAGACCAACATCCCATAAGTTGTGTTTTTAATTTTGAAGATTTTAAAGCAAGATTTTTATAAATAATGAATCTACTTTGTTTCCACTGTTAAATTTTTATGTGTCTTGGTGAGATGAGAGTTGAATGAGAGTTGCAACAACAGAAATGAAGGGATTAGGTTAGATTTAGGTATGGTTTTGTTGTGGATTAGTTGTGAATGGAGATTATGCTAGACTAAGCACTATTGTGAAGTTTGGGTGGATTTTGATGGCGTTTTTGACAAAAAATACTTGCTGATCCGAAATGGTTTTGAGGTTTTGGTCGACCTAAAAATGTTTTCATTAGGTGTAAAAGTAGTTTTTGAAGAGCTTGTTTCAAATAGATAGTTTTTCATACGTCACACATTAAAATCGGACTTAAAACGACCAAGTTATAGTCAAATGGAACTTGAAACATTTTTTTGGCAAAATCAAGTGAATAGTTGCAAATGTAAATAGTAAAATGAGTTTTCGGACACTTTCGGACATTTTTGGTCCGAAAGTTGTGTTCATAGTACCTTTCACGTCTCGAACCTTAAGAAGTGCTTATCCGATGAACCGCTCGCGATTCCATTGGACGAAATCCACAATTGATAAAGCTCCATTTCATGGAAGAAACCAGTTGAGATTATGGACCGCAAAGTTAAGCATTTGAAGCAAAGTCGCATTCCAATCGTGAAGGTCCGTTGGAATTCTAAAAGAGGTCCCGAGTATACCTGGGAACGCGAAGACCAAATGCAGAAGAAGTACCCTCATCTGTTCGCTAACCCTGCATCCGCATCTCGAGCTACGCCTTAAGCTTTGAGGACAAAGCTCTTTTAACGGGGAAAGGATGTCACACCCCGTAAATTCCCGGTTAGTATTCCGACCCACTCCGGTCATCTACTTTAAATTTTATTCGTTACGTTTAAATCTGACAGTTTACCGAGGAACTAAACTGCGTAAAAACTGAGAAACGTCCACCTACGCGTTCCGCATCGGTTTTGTTTTTTTTTTTATTAAATTATTTTAGACATTATATGTGTTATATTAGCTTTCCTGAGTGTTTCGTGATTTTTAATCACTTTCGATATTAATTTTAGGGTTTTATCCTTTAAATTACGTTTTTCGCGTTTTTGACCAAAACGAAACCCCCGGAAACACGAATCTTGTTCGAGTAACTCAAGTTATCGTAATTCTAGTGTCATACTGCTAAAAATTTCGTTCACCTCATTTCCCTAGCCAAAATGTGGCGCCTAAACTACAACAACATGTACACTTGAACTCTAAATTAAATCAACAAGCATCTTTCTTGAAATCCCATGCATGTGCTCATGCTTACACAAGATGGTGACACATGAGAATGTCATTCTCATGCACCATTTCTCATATTGATAAGACCATGTGTTTACTTACACACTCTTACATCTTTGACTAGCAAATTTAGAACCATAATCATATCACTTAAACATTAGCTAGAAAAATTGAACCATCTTGGTCCTTGTGAGCCCTCTTTGGCCGAACCACATGACACACACACCTTTGGTGTGTGTTGGTCACTTATACATCACATGAACCCTCCTAACCCTAGTCTTGGACTATATATACCACACTTTCTCTAAACTAGGTCATTTCATCTTATTTCAAACTCACCAAAAATTTTCTTCCTCCTCCCCTTGTGTCTCTAGCTCACGGCACACCCCAAGCACACAAACACTTCCATAACTTTTGATTTCTAGCAAGATCCAAGTATTCTAAACTCATTCCTAGTTATATCTAAGGTAGATCCAAGTGTTAGTTGGTTGTTTTCAAGGGTTTTCAAGAATCATAAAATTTGGGTTTCAAGTTTTATAAGTGGGTTTTGCAAGATCTTGTGTTTTCACCTTTTGCTTACTTTCTTGTGATAATTCTAGACCTAGTCTTGTTCTATTTTGATGTTGTTATGAATCTTGTTATAGATCTATGTTTATATCTAAAGATCCAAGTGTTTGTGATGATTTTACAAAAGAAATTACAAATTTATTTTTGTTCATCTTAAAAATATGTTGGAAGTCTTATGACAAAAGCTTATGTTTATGTTTTAGAATATGTTCTTGGTGAGATTGAGAGTTTGATTGAGAGTTGCCAACAATAGAGATTATGTTGGTTAAGGTAGTTTGTGTGGATTAGTTGTAAATAAAGGTTGAACTAGAATTAGGCACTAATATGCGAGTTGGGTTTGATTTTTGGTCATTTTTCGGCAAACCATACTTGCTGTCCCGATTTTGTTTTGAGGGTTTGAGCGACTTAAAAATGTTTTCATTAGGTGTAAAAGTAGTTTTCGAAGAGCTCGTTTCGAATAGATAATTTTTCATATATCACACTTTAAAATCGGACTTAAAACGGCCAAGTTATGACCAAATGAAACTTGAAACATTTTTCGGCGAAATTGGGAAAATGCAAAGACCAGATCAGCAGCTAAAACGGGCGATTCAAGCCCTCGTTTCCGATCGGCCAAATTAAAAAACACCGTAAAAGTTGTCCGAAATGAGATTTTACTATAACGTTGGCAACCGCTTAGCCTAAAAGTCAATAACGAGAGACATTTTTACCACAAATCGGAAAAATAGGTTTTTAAGAAAAACTCTAAATAATGTGGGCTGATTGGAATGATAAAAGGGGGTTACGGGCACTTTCGGACGATTTTGGATGTTTTAAATTTTCGGTGGTGCGTTTGCCGTCTTTTTTAATACATGTTCGTCTGTTAGTGGGTTAGATCTTATATTTTAAAATTTTCTTAACTACAATTTTACTGCACATCTCATTGTTATTGTTAATTTTGAGTGGTGGTCATGAGGTTAGTTTAGTCTTTTTCTGAGAACATTTAAGTAATACCAGGAATAGGAAGAGGGACAAAGGTAACAACATTACACAATGCACAACACACATTTGAACCGCCTTTCGGATAAACTAAAATGCTTCTACAACCACTGCATGCTATTTGGATCTGCATTTTTCTAGAAGTATCTGCAATTTCAAATAACGCATTCAGACCTTTTATCTTATCCATATAGTCTACCTTTTATCTTATCCATATAGTCTAGACACAAAAAGTGCTCCAACATTCAAGCTCATGGTAATAAAATGTAAATGAGAACATTAATTATCAAGTAATATAAAATAAAAATATAATTTACCCGAGTATCCTTAAGATAACTGGTTCGCTGAATAGTACGTATATAAAATACTACTAGGCAAATCAATGATAAAAAGATTCCGGAAGAAATATTCCCGGGTCGTAAGTCCCAACGAGGCTGCAATTGAAAATTATCCTGGTTTGAAAAGAAATTGACTGATGAAAAAAATATGATATGAACACTGATATGATTATAACTAAAATTAAATAAAACTTAATTTAATCTACGGGAAAACAAGCAAAGGAAATGGGGATCTTAAATACTACGGGAAACAAAATTAGTTATAAGGAAATCCTAAAATTAAATCTAAATTAAATACGGGGAACAGAATAAGGTATCGGGAACCCTAAATACTAAAAATTAAGAAAATAAATGCTAAATTAAATTAAAAATCAAAATTAAATTCTAATTAACTTAACTTGAAAGATAAAGAAAACTAGAACTAAAACGGAGGTCGTTTGAATGTAAAACGAAAAGAAACGGTAAAACGTACCCGGTAAAAACGGGTCTAAAACTGAAATTTAAGAAAAATTAAGCCTACACTAAATTTTATATTTTTCCTAGACACTAAATGACAAAAGAAAATTTTGTAAAAAAGAAAAATATTTTTTTATTAATTTTTAGATTTTTTTATGAATTTTCTAAGATTAATTAATTAACAAAAATAAACTTTTTCTAAAAATTAACACTAAAATTTTTCTTTTATTTTTCAAAAATACTAGATTTAAAATGAAAATTAATGCAAAAAGAATTTTAATTTTTCAACTATTTTTCTATTTTTTATGATTTTTCTAAGAAAAAGAAATTGGCTAAATTCTATTTTAATTCCTAGAAAATACAAATTTAATGAGAAAAATATGGAAAAATGATTTTTAGAAACTAAAAAGGTGCAGAAAGTTATAAAAAATAAAAGCCCTAATTTCTACTTTTTATTTTTCAACTAATTGGATTTATTAAAAATTTAACCTAATTTCTATTAATACTTTTAAGAATAAAAAAGAAAATTAAAAGAAAATAGGAAAGACAGGGTAGGAAATGAACTAAAGGAAAGTATAGGGTAGGCGGGCGAAGTTTGTAAAATTTACACTAAAGAAGAAACGGGTACCCCTGAGGTTTAAGAAAAGTACTAAACAGACCCTACACTTGAGCTTATTTTTGGCTTATTAAATTTTGAGAATTAGCAAAAACTTAAAACTACAAAGTTGCTTATTAGCTTAATCCTAACAACTTTAACAAAGACAATATGAACTTTTATCAAAAGAATAAGCTACAAAATAAGCAAATCAATGGCTGTTACAGAAACTAGCCTTTTTAGGACTTTTTAGGATTTTGGCTTATTGAGAGCTTAATACTTATTGAAAACTAAAACTAAAAGTTGCTTGATGAAGCTTAAGATGTGCTTAAAGGAGATTTAAACTAAAATTAACCTATACTTAACAAGTTTAGAAAGAAAATGAAGCTGGAAAATGCAATGTTTAAATGAAACAGTTTTTTTTAGCTTTTTCCTTATAATCTATCAAGCTTATTTTTAGACCTTTGGTGCTGAAATTTAGAAAATAAGCTAACCTAATAGAGTGAGTTCTACTTAGGTACAAGGTTTTATTAAACTTTACAAGGAAGTGAGAAAAATCAAAATGGAAAATGGCAAAAAATACTAAACTGAATTTGCACTTGCTGGTGTGTTGTGCCTTGCTGGTGTGTTTGGCAAGGAAGACAAAGGAAACAGGCTAAAATTTGAGATGTAAAACTTCTAATTACTTTACTAAGTGCATCTAAGCCTTCATTGATAATACTTGAACAATAAGAAAGCTATTAATCACTAAGTCCTTAAATCACTTTCAAAGTAAAACTGTCCTGGTGCAATAAGAGGCTTTTTAAACTCTAAACTTTGTAAAATTAAAACCTAACTTCTAAAATCTGTTCAAAACTTGATAAAACACTCTAACTCAACTGAATGAGAAGCTTTGACAAAATAGAATTGACTTTAAAAGTCAATTAAAGCTTAAACCAAACACCACCTTATTAATTCTGTCTCAACTATTTTTAGCTTAAAAGCTTATTTAAACTCTAAAACAACTTGAACCTTATATCCACTTCAACTAATTATGACTTAATAAAACTACTTAAACTGTAAAAAACCTAGCTTATGTATGAGAAATAAGCACTTACTCTATTAAGCTCTATACACTACTAATTATAATAGAAAGTGATAGTGACATTTTACTAGCTTTAAAACTAAAATGGACTGAAAACAATGCAAATTTGAGCTAAGTAAACATAATGAACAGGATTTAAATGAGGACTTAACAGAAATAAGCAAATTGAAAATAAGCTATGAATTGGCTTATTTGAGAATAAGAGAAAATGACCTGAAAATTTGGAGTCTCAGAACTAGAGCTACTCTAGTTGAGTGAGTAGCTCTTAAAAATGCTTAAACCTAATGGCACCTTGCCTCTAGACCTTAGAAATCAAAATAAGCTGAATTTGAGCTTATTTACTCTTTGCTTCCCAAAATGAACTCAAAAGTATTCAAGTGATCATGATCTTAATGTGAATAGGTAAAAGTAAGTAAATGAAAGCTTTATGAACAAAGTTTAGCTAATATTGAGCTTATTAGAATCAATAAGCTCACACTAGCTTATTTAGAGCTTATTGATCAAAAACGAATTGGAATTTAAATCAAAGAACACAAACACTTTAAAAGTAGATTGATATTAATAGAGTTGATAAGTACAAGTGAAAAGGAAATGATTACAAGAGCTGAAAACTTAAATGCTTAAAGTAAGAGAGCTTAATTGCTTAAAACGAAAAATTACAAAGTAAATGTTTAAAACAGAAAATTAACTGATGAAATAACATGTAACTTGGTTGAATTACATTAAAACACTTGAAAGAAATACTGAATTTGAATTACACTAAAAAAACATTAAAAAGTGGTGTGTCTTCGGCTTGTTCTTTGTCTTCTTTTATAGAGGTCCAAATGACTTGGACTGAGTTTGTTGTGAGTGTGCAAAGCAGTCCTAAGCAAATCCTAGCCCTCCATTTTGTCTTGACTTCATCTCACCATTGAAAGGTTTCGTTGGGTTGAGTGTTCTGTTAGGGGAGGGGGTTATAGGGGCAATAGGTTATGGGGAGAGGTGAAGGTGAGCTGTGGTAGTACTTGGGAGGTGGTTTGAGCTCTAAACCATGGGGAAGGGGCTGTATAGGGTTTTGGCGGGAGTGGTTTAAGGACAGTTATGGTTGTATCTTTTTAAAAGAGATCTTTGGGGAAGAGGCAACCCAAGTCCCTCTTCTTTCTCTCTTTTTCCATTTCTATTTAGCCGGGTTTTTAGTTATAAACATGTTTGGAAAATGGCAGCTTAAGTCCCTCCGTTTTTATAACAAATTGACTTCACTTTTGGGTCTTTGACTTCTTTTATTTCTTTCTTTGACTGAGTTTGACTGTGTCGGGCTGATCCGGCTGTGATCTCTGGCTGGATTCTTTGTCTTGCTCTTGACTCTTTGTCTTTTTCTCGTTTCTTGTTGGTTTTTGATCGTTTTTTGCTCTTTTTAGTCTTTTCAATCCTTTCCTGCACATTTGGACACAAAAGCACACAAATTTAGTTTCTATTCTTTGGCATTTATTGGCTTTTATTAGGCAAAAATCCATGGGGGGGGGGGGTGGGGGGTAAAATTATTATACAATTAAGCAAATATCAACATTCCCCAACTAAAGGATTGCCGGTGTCCTCACGCAATGTTAGAAGGTACACTTTGTAACATAAGCAGTGTCCAAAATGCCCTTGTTAGAACCTTTTTATGAATAACCTTTTAAAAACAACTTTTATTTCTTTCTCAACATAAGTCTTATAAAACACGTTAATGCATCATTGCAACCTTTGCAACTTTTATGTCTCATCGCAAGAATAGGCTACACCCGATTAATAGAGCACAAAGAGGAAAATTTCGTCATCCTTGACTTTTCACTAGACTAAAACAAAGCTGATAAACAAAATCATGTCAATATGAATATCCCAAATGATAAAGTCTCTATACTTCCAACATGTGAACTTTTACACTCCCGGGAATAATTAATGATTAAGGTGTGGTGCACTCTTTTTATCTCAACCATAGATCAATTTTCTTCTAGGTTTGAAAATCTATCTAAGCTTTACAATTCTAATCCTTGTAGCTCAAATGTTAAAACATAGAAAACCTCGACTCAAAGCTAAAAGAGATTAGGAACAAAACTTATAAATTGATTTTAAGAAAAATGACATTTTTAACCATTCCTTTTATTTTCATGTACTATTAAAATTATTTTTTCTTTTAACAAAAGAATGTTTTCTTAGTTCGAACCCTACTTAGGCCTTTCTTCCCAAATAGGGATATCGCAATAAATTGGTAAAAAAAAAAAAAAAAAAAAAAAACAACAACCGTGTTCTTAGTTCGAACCCCACTCCGCTCTAACGTTTTGGGTTTATCGCGACAACACATTTTCCCTACAAAGCCTAGAATCCAAAGTCCTTAGTTGCAATCATCACCTGGCCGCGCTCCCTAGTGTTAAATGCCTAACGAACCTTGATCCTACGTACTTAGTTTTAATCCTTTAGTTGCGACCATCCCGAGTCTTTCTCTCAACAATGGGATACGCCAACGATTAAAAAACTACATATAGCTTTATATTATTCTAATTTTTTCGAATGCTTCATTTGGCACGAAAAATAATGCGTTTTGCATAGAAATGCAGTCATTGCATCTTTTTTTATAATTTATCTTTTTTGATGAATGGAAAATTTTCATTTTAGAAAAGCAAATTATAAATTTGAAACCAAAAATCTTTACTTACATAATTAGTAAGACTTTTCTAAAATCATTGTGTTGACTTAGCTAAATTTAAAAAGCACGTATGATTAATGTGTAAGACTTATGGGAGTAAAAAGACACAAATCATTCATATAAGCTTAGGTTTTCCAAATAAAACCTTCTAAACAAAACACTTAATTTAATCTACATCATTTCTTGTTCTTCACATTTTAAAATCCAAAGCAAATAGGATTTTGAAAGCTTGGACCCTACAGGGAGGTAGGTTCTAGAAGCACTAGCTAGCATATTTCACCCCAAACCGGTCAAGTCTAATATATAACTCCTATTTCTCACCAACGGACTACCAAAAAGAGGTGTTTTTTCCAAACTTAAGCTTCTTTTGAGCTTTTCTTGTAAGCAAAAATTTAAAATTTCTCACTTTTTCACAAAAAGGCAATTCAAAAAGATTCAAACAAGGTTGCGTGAAATGCAAGTCAATATCGAAGATATCCTTCCCCAAACTAAAATGAAACTTTGTCCTCAAAGTTTAAAAATAAGGGTCAAAAGGAATCTTAACAAAAATTCAAAAGGTCTTGCCATAAGATAATGTTAGTTCGATAAGAACAAGGATAGAGAGATTTCCTGTAATTATGAAGAAAGATTGGAGACCATCGATGGAAATTGTAGGAATAGGCTTTGTCCTTCCACAATTTTTGAACATGAACTTCCAAAATCCGAAAAACCTAGGACAAAAATCACAAACAACCAACAAGCAAATGACAAAAGAACAAGCTTCCTCTCTTCTTTACATTTGTTAGCTCACAAGACACTCTAGAAACGGCTTAGTATTTGATAAGCGATTACAAGCTATACTCCCCCCGAAAGTAAATTTGTCCTTGGGGAAAAAATAGAAAAGAAAATGAATATAAAAGGAAAGCATGGGGTGCCACCCACGAAGCTCTTGTTTATTATAGAGTCCCCTGTCGCATGACCTTTCCCCACAAACAAGGTTCATATGGTGGATAATAGCAATGGTGAAGAAAATCTAAGAGGTGACAACCTCCCCAAACTAAGGATGAAAGATATACCAAAACATTTTTGATTCCGGGTTCAAAAAACTTTTTAGAAAAGATTTTCAAGATTAAAATGTGAACCCAAAACTGCTTTAGTGAACATTAAAAGTCCAATAAGGGTGGGTGGGGTGGGTCAAAAAACATCAAGGTCAAAAGAGCTTTAGATGAGCTAACTCTTTTGAACTCTTATCCTTAAAGCATCATTAACAAAATACCCGGATTAAAAACTTTATCTTCACTCCCCGTGGAGTAAGAAACGGGTAAAACCTCTGGAAAGGTGACAATGGTAAAAATGTTCGGGTAGTGAATGTGAAGGAATCTTCCTCTTCATCTGAAACAACATTTTCACCTATACCCGGGTAAGAAAGTTCACTAGTGTTAATTTCGTCCAAAAACAATTAACTCACCATCACGGCTCTAAGCATCAAAGTAAATGGGACTCGTACTCCGGGAAAAATCATCAGTCATCAAGTGGTAAATCAATCAATAGA
This sequence comes from Tanacetum coccineum, assembly GCA_026074375.1. Taxonomy (NCBI): domain Eukaryota; kingdom Viridiplantae; phylum Streptophyta; class Magnoliopsida; order Asterales; family Asteraceae; genus Tanacetum; species Tanacetum coccineum. Next base: position 75,252 of record BQNB010001912.1, on the reverse strand, counting down.
CTGTAGTGACCACAGCCGTGGAGGTCATGGTCACACTCGATACCCCGTAGTTATCGGCGTTAATCCGAAAAACTAAGCGAATCCGCCTCCTCTAAAGCAACAATATCCACAACGGGGAAAGTAGAGGATGGGGCAAATTATAGGAGGAAATCGGAGTAGGTGAGGAGAAATCGGATAAGAGGAGGAAGAAGATCGATAGAGGAGAAAGACTAAAAGCGTTAATCTTTTCAATTAAAAGATAACTTTCGACTAATTTCTCCCGAAGAGGAATGTCAACGATCCTGAGAAAAGAGTCGAAAACCAATCACTCCTCCATCCTCCTCAATATAACACAATCAATAAAAATCGTACATCAAATCGTCATCGTCGTTGTATCATCGTCCATCGACCACAAACTGACAACGATTTCTGGAGAAAGTGGAGCAAGATGAGCAAGTCTACTTGTTACTTTCTTCGAAAAGGAATCATCGATGTCGAACAAATTACACTCCCCCAAACTAAAGTCATCGGACTCACTTGGGTTTGAAACAAGGGTCTCAACACTAATCGCCTCCGTTTCCGGAGTAATGTTGATATGCTCGTCTCCCATTATGAGTGAATCCTTAGGCTCTACGTTTTGCGAAACGGGAATGTGAATTGTATTCGGATGAACTGCATAAAATCCCAAATCATCGTCATCATCATCAATGAAAATTTTCTGACTTTGAACTCTAGCTTCAGATTCTCTAAGTTCTTTTGCTTCTTGTGTGATTTTCCCAATTTCAATGCTTAGGCAATTGAATCTATCTTTAAGCTCAAAAATCTTATCTTCACATTTTCTTCTATAAACAAAATCGATTTCTTCCTTTCGATATTCTCTTATTCCTAACTCATTCATCCATTCTTTCATTTCTTCTAAACACTGCTGCTTTTGAATCTCCAAATCTTGGATTTTCATTTCTTGAGAAGATTGACTTTCATTTAAAACTTGATTATCTTTTTGAAATCTCTCCTCAGCAAGCAATTCCACAATACTCTTCTCTTCTTGATCTTTCTGAATTTGGTTAGGAGTTTCTTGTTTGAGTGGTTGGATTTCATTAAGAATTTTAAATCATTAAGAGACTTTTGCAACAATTCTTGCAAATACTCATGTTAGAAATTGCTCCTCTTCCACAACTTAACTTGATCTTCAAAATTTCTCCCTCCGCAAGCAATAACTTGAGCTCTCCTCATTATGAGTAATGTGACATTACTTCATCAAGAAGCATATTGCATTGATTCATAAGGTTCCGTTGAGCATGAAGCATTTCCGAAATTGCTACCGAGGAGATCTGATACGCATCGAAAACTGTGGGGTTGAAATTGGGTCAAAACCGTAAGAATAAAAATACCTCTTGGTTCATCGGCTGACATTGTAAGTCTCATGATGGACCTCCACGTTTTCACAACAAAAATATTGTTTGAAGACTTGGATCAATGGGAAACAATCAGAATTTTGATTAATAGAACGGTTCTCTCAGAAATGATCGTATCTTTGGTGGACTTTGTAACCGAAGTTGAGCACCTTTCCCCAAAAATTCACAAATGCATTTTTGACAAAAAATCCCAATTAAAAAAATACCGCATTCATAACAACAATTAAGATCCGATTTGTGGAGGATCTTGTGAAATTAACACACCGGGTCTTGATCAACAACGCTTGGTCGCTGCGAGGAGCGATTTAACAAACGTTTGTATTGTCATTGTGCTGACTCGGGAGTATCTTAAGGCTTTGGAAAAACTCCATTATCAACTACTATATGCGAAACAAATCTTTTTCAAATTTTGTACGTATAAGAGTACATCCATGACAATACGGACCATCGACTGGGGTTCCACATACCGCACAATACTGAAAAGAGTCGGACACAGAACAATGATTTGGTCTTTGAGATTTCCTAATCGAACACACTCTTTATGTACCAACTTCCGCAAGTTGAACACACTTAGATTGAATAACGGATTTGAACGATTAAGCGCCATAAGAAATTAAACGTTATCTAGGATAAAGAAAATGAGAATTAAACAAATCAGAGGAATAAGAAGAATATTTTTGGCTTTTCCGAATAATACATAAGAAAATTTGAGATTGAGAAAATTCTTTTTTTTTGGGGAAATTAATATTTTTAGTTTTTATTAGGAATGAAAACAAAAATATTTTTGGTAATCGATTATTACAAGCTTCACGATAAGTCTCTAAGAATACGCACAAGTGAGCGGAAAAGCTTAGCGAGCCGCATGACTACATAGAGAATAGCTATCACTATCCCTAATAACTACACCTTATAGTTGTAAACTTAAAGGTCCGTCGTACCTCGCAAGTCCTTCACGAATTGTTTTGTTGTTAATGTGGAATGGTTGTAAGGATGGGATATCAAGTATCCAAATGTTTAATTATATTATATACTTAATTCTGATAGAATCGAATTAATGAACTTTTTATATTTTTATAGAAAAATAGCACATAACTTCCAAAGAAGGATTCTTCAAAACTCGACTTCGACGAATACTCTTCATATACACGTTCACGACATCCCCGGCAACTGCGCCAAAATTTGGTTTGTAAGTCAAATATATAGTACGTAAAGAGTTAATCTCGTAAGAATCCTTCCAAAATACTTCTCAATCAGAGAAAATATAAAGTAAAAATCTCACAACAAGAAAACACAATTCGTATTTTATTATCCGTAAGTATTGTACAACTCGGGTGCGTGTCCCAACGAAAACGAGAATAGAGAATTTTGGAATATTCGGATTCAAGGCGTTAGAATGATAAAAGAATATTTGATTTGTTGATTATACAACAAATGTAATAGCATGGCAAGAATTGAAAAAAACAATTAACTAGCACGAAAAATTAAATTACAGATCGATATTAAACGCGAGCTAAAACAGAAATTTAAAGCAAAACACAACTTTTAACAAATTTAATATCATAAAAAATCACGAAATTAAAAATGAAGAATTTTAGGAAAAAAGAATTGGAATTTTTATGTATTTTTGAATTTTTATGAATTTTCTAAGATTTAATGATTTTATCAAAAATAAACTTTTTCTTAAAATTAACACTAAAATTTTCTTTTATTTTTCAAAAACACTAAGATTTAAAATGAAATTAATGCAAAATAGATTTAATTTTTCAACTATTTTTCTATTTTATATGATTTATCTAAGAAAAAGGAATTACTAAAAACTATTTTAATTCCTAGAAAATACAAATTTAATGAGAAAATTATGGAAAAATGATTTTTAAAAACTACAAAGGTGCAGAAATTTATAAAAAATAAAAGCCCTAATTTCTACTTTTTAGTTTTCAACTAATTTGATTTATTAAAATTCTAACCTAATTTCTATTAATACTATTAATAATAAAAAGAAAATTAAAAGAAAATAGAAAAGACAGGGTAGAAAGTGAACTGAAGGAAAGTATAGGGTAGGCGGGCGAAATAAAGAAAATTTACACTAAAGAGAAAACGGGTAACCTTGTTCTTTAAGGAAAATACCAAACAGACCCTAGCTTATTTACTATTTTTGGCTTATTAAATTTTGAGAATTAGCAAAAACTTAAAACTACAAAGTTGCTTATTAGCTTACTCCCTACAACTTTAACAAAAGCACATTCCACTTTTATCCACTAAATAAGCTAGAAAATAAGCACTTTGAAAACTGTTACAGAAACTAGCTTTTTAACAAGATTTTTGGATTTTAGCTTATTGAGAGCTTAATACTTATTGAAAACTAAAACTAAAAGCAGCTTATTGAAGCTTAAGATGTGCTTAAAGGAGATTTAAACTAAAATTAACCTATACTTAACAAGTTTAGAAAGAAAATGAAGCTGAAAAATGCAATGTTTAAATGAAACAGTTTTTTTTAGCTTTTTCCTTATAATCTATCAAGCTTATTTTTAGACCTTTGGTGCTGAAATTTAGAAAATAAGCTAACCTAATAGAGTGAGTTCTACTTAGGTACAAGGTTTTATTAAACTTTACAAGGAAAGTGAGAAAAATCAAGAAATGGAAAATGGCAAAAAAAATACTAAACTGAATTTGCACTTGCTGATGTGTTTGGCAAGGAAGACAAAGGAAACAGGCTAAAATTTGAGATGTAAAACTTCTAATTACTTTACTAAGTGCATCTAAGCCTTCATTGATAATACTTGAACAATAAGAAAGCTATTAATCACTAAGTCCTTAAATCACTTTCAAAGTAAAACTGTCCTGGTGCAATAAGAGGCTTTTTAAACTCTAAACTTTGTAAAATTAAAACCTAAACTTCTAAAACGTTCAAAACATGGATAAAACACTCTAACTCAACGAATGAGAAGCTTGACAAAATAGTATTGACATTAAAAGTCAATTAAAAGCTTAAACAAACACTACCATATTAAATTCTGTCTCAACTATATATTAGCTTAAAAACTTAATTAAACTCTAAAAGCACCTTGAACCTTATATCCACTTCAACTAATTATGACTTAATAAAACTACTTAAACTGTAAAAAACCTAGCTTATGTAGGAGAAATAAGCACTTACTCTATTAAGCTCTATACACTACTAATTAAAATAGAAAGTGATAGTGACTTTTTACTAGCTTTAAAACTAAAATGGATCTGAAACCAATGCAATTGGAGCAAAGTAAACATAATGAACAGGATTTAAATGAGGACTTAACAGAAATAAGCAAGTTGAAAATAAGCTATGAATTGGCTTATTTAGAAATAAGAAGAAAATGACCCTGAAAATTTGGAGAACCTCAGAACTAGAGCTACTCTAGTTGAGTAGAGTAGCCTTAAAAATGCTTAAACCTAATGGCACTTGCCTCATACCTTTAAGAAATCAAAATAGCTGAATTTGAGCTTTAATTTACTCTTTGCTTCCCCAAAATGAACTCAAAAGTATGTCAAGTGATCATGATCTAAATGTGGAATAGGATAAAAGTTAAGTAAATAGAAAGCTTTTATGAACAAAGTTAGCTAATTATTGGAGCTTATTAGAATCAATAAGCTCACACTAGCTTATTTAGAGCTTATTGATCAAAAACGAATTGGAATTTAAATCAAAGATCACAAACACTTTAAAATTATATTGATAATAATAGAGTTAGATAAGTACAAGTGGAAAAGGAAATGTTACAAGAGGCGTGAAAAGCATTAAAGCTTAAAATGCGAGCTTAATTTGCTAAAAAAACGAAAATTACAAAGTAAAATTGTAAATCAGAAAAATTAACACTGAAAAATGAAGACCAAAGCTACTATTTATAGAATAGGGTGAAGAAGGAAAGGGTCCTAGAGAGTTCCTTTAAAATCTCTCAACCATCGATCATTGAAGTCAAGTTGTAGCCATTGGATCAATTGAGGTGTCCTTGCCAATAAGCTGCTGCCACGTGTTTATAAGATTGGGGAGGGAGGTATGACCGGATATATAAAAAGGTAAAAAGAGCGGGTGGTTAAAAACGCTGTTTGGTTTTGTGTTACTTTGGGCGGGAAAATTATTGAGGTGCATGTTGGTTTATTTTGCGAAATATGGCAGGGGTGAATTGTTTTGAAAGTATGGATTGTTGGCATAAAATGGGTCACTATTGTAGTTGTCCCCGCCTAATGTAGAGTTAAAAGAAGTTTGAGGATGTGCAATTCCAGTCCTTGTGACTTTGATTCTTCTTTTCCTTCTTAATAAAAACACTTTCAACACTTGGCAAATTAAGTCCTTGATCTTTCAATCTCCAATGAGCCCTGAATCATTGAATTTTGACAATAATGGCCCCTTGACTTTCACTTTTGGGTCTTTGACTTTTTTTGTTTCTTTCTTTGACTGAGTTTGACTGTGTCGGGCTGATCCGGCTGTGATCTCTGGCTGGATTCTTTGTCTTGCTCTTGACTCTTTGTCTTTTTCCCGTTTCTTGTTGGTTTTTGATCGTTTTTGCTTCTTTTTGTCTTTTCAATCCTTTCCTGCACAATTGGACACAAAAGCACACATTTTCTATTCTTTTGGCATTTATTTGGCTTTTATTAGGCAAAATCCAGGGTAAATTAGTATACAATTAAGCAAATATCATATTTACATTGTTGATTTATATTGTTGATTGGTTGAACATACAACTCGAATCTAAGTATTTTGAAAGCAAACTTTTAAAACGTAAAACGAACCTGTAAACTATTCAATCCCCCCTTCTAGTTTCCACATGAATGAATTATGATAAACTATCTTACTTGATTAAAACATGGATCAAGGTCAGTTACAATAGGGTTTTGAAGCCCTAAAGACGGCCTAAAAGCTGCTAGAATGATTAGGGTTCGTCTCCCAAAAGTTATACAAAGTTACACACTTAAAACCCTAAAATCGGTTTTGTATTAACGGCGCGACAGAGTCGCTTTGAAGTCCTTACGCCGTCGCCACGTCGATGATTATAGATCCACTTTAAGTCGGCTACGTTCTGACGCCGTCGCCAAATTCATGATGTCGTCATTTTGAAGATCCTGACGTCGTCGCTTTATGCTTGCGACGCCGTTTCCATGCGCTGTATGCATGGTTCTTCAAGATATTTGGTGTAGAGTCGTAGTCTTGTCCGTTTCTTCTCCAAATGAGCCCAGATTACTTGTATTTCCTCCAAATGTCATCTAAGTGCTAAAACCCTAAAAACAAACAATTAAGCACATAATCTGGGCATATTTGCGTGATTTAGGGGGTTAAATGACCCCGAAATAGTGTATAAAATGACACTTCATCACCCCACCTAACAAGATTATCACTTTATAGATCAGTGTCATTAAGTGAATCTTGTAAGTGATTTTGTTTACTAAATCCTTAGACTTGAGATGCAAGTAGGTCTTGCATGTGTGGATTGTTCTTCTTGATTTAGTCCTGGTTATCCATATTATCTAGCCTAGCCACTTTTTTTGTGATGGAGACTTATCATACTTAGATTGGAAGGTATCTTATAAAGTGTAAAACCATCATCATTTCATCACACGCCTAGTTATTTTGAATTTGAGTTATTGCCATTTTACAATCTAAATTTTAAATTCATGTATTTAGTCAAAAGTTTTTTATCACCACATTATGAAGCATGTGACATGACACTTGTAGTCAATAAAGAATTTGTTCCTTCAATAGTTGAAGAATGATGGTACTGGGCCCCTCGTAGGGGTAATCAGATGTATGTGTGGCCGCATCCAAAAACTCATACAGATGTGTCTCAATGATTTTTAGTAATCTTGATTAATCTATAGAAACCGTAGAGGGGGGGAGGGGGTGAATACGTTTCTATTAAAAAACTTTAGATTAGTCACTACAAAAATTACATCACTCTTCTATCGGCTGTCCTATATATATACGGGGGCCGCCAAGTATATCAGGGGGCCACCTGATTTATAGGACCGCCTCCAGAAGAGGTTTTCGGACTAGATCTTTTGTATCAAATCACCAATCAAGTTTAACGTAATATGAGAAGTGTCGATAATGGATTTACAATAACTAGCACATATTCTACCGATATATCCACACTCACAATGTTTAATACAAAGAGCTACACAACATACACAACAATTTACGTAATCATAAGAGCAATGCAAGTGTAAAGATAAAGCAATAAATGTAAAGACATAAGTAAAGAGAAAGGTAAAAGAAAATGCAAACCGGACACGGTGATTTATAGTGGTTTGATCACGAAGCTCCTCTTCGCCCTACTTCACTCCCCGAGTATCCAACTCGAAAGTTACTTCACTAATCAACAAGCTCCCTTTCGGCGAAGAAAACCTTATACCGTTGCTTACATTATTTTTCGACACTAAGCTAGATGTCGCGTCCTTCTTCAGGGTATGACCAAACCCGTTATGTTTTGTGGCCCAACATAACAAACCTTGCGTTTTATGGCCCAAACACATAAACCGCGTCGCTTACAATATTTTTCGACACTAAGTTAAATGTCGAGTCTTCATCTTAGCTAGAACCAATCTACCACTTCACCAATGTATTTTAAGGCCTAAAATACTAACCAACCCACAATAAACCCATCCAAATATATACGACCATTCGGATCTACACACTAATAAAGATTGGAAGACATGGACTCGATCTATATGCAACAAATGTTACAAACGGACTAACTAGACTACATAACTTCGGATCTTGACGATGACCGAAGTTCTTCTCTTGCACTTGAGGGAAGAAGGAAAGAGTAGAAGATTGGATCACATTTAAACAAGATTAAACAAGTTAAATAATCAAAGATTTAGAGAGATTTAGTGAGATCTAGAGAAAGAAAGAACTGAGAGAAATTCATGCAAAAGGGTTGTGAAAATAGTTGGAGGTGACCCACTATTTATAGGAGCTGAAAAACAGCCTGTCAGGAAATGGCGGTCCCAGATATATTAGGGGGCCGCCGATATTTAAGGGGGCCGCCGGCCTATTTTAAGGACCGCCCCGACAGACGCTCCTGTTTTTTTCTTTTTGTGATGACAAACTTATCTGGTAAAAGTTTGACATGTTTTAGAGGGAAAAGAACCAGATTTTGAATTTTGAAACAATCACCACACTAAACATTTCTTTATAATTCAAAAATAATTTTTCTAAATATTTTTTGAGAAATTGTTTTGTTATATTTACAAAAATATAAAGTTTGAGACAAAAACTTATTTTTTTATCATCCTACAAGTTTAATGTTGTTTGTACATACCTTATGCGATTTACGTCGGGTGCAAACAAATGTCGGTGTTGATGTAGACTTGAGACGTCGAAAGATGTAGATGCAAGTATGCATTGATAATTTGTAATTACGAGTAACTTACGTACATTATGTTACGTATTACAAGTTACATGTTTGTCATCACCAAAACATAAAGATATCGTATAGATTAAATATCATAATATTTGCACTAACAATCTCCCCCTTTTTGATGATGACATACTATGTAAACTATAACACATAGTAAAGTTTAAAAGTTACTCGTTTACACTCCCTTCTCCCCCTTTTATCGAAGCAAAAAGGTATAATGTGGATTATGGTTGAAGCATATAGGTTGGAGGTTTGAGAAGACGACATGAGAAGAGGGTACGTGCTTCGGGTATATATGTTGGATGAATGAGAAGAGGATAGGTGCTCCGAGTATATAGGTTTGAGGTATGAGGAAAAGATATGAGAGATAAAGGTGAAGGTGATTGTGTGTTCCTTGGTTAGTTTAGAAAAGGTCATGAGAGATGAGAAATAGGCAAGAGAAGAAGGTAGGTACTTCAAGTATATAAGATGAAGGAATGAGGAAAAGGTAGGTGATCCAAGTATATTGGTTGGAGGAATGAGAAGACAACATGAGAAATACGGTTGAGGTGATTTTGTGTTTCTTGGATAATTTAGAGGATGTCGTGATAGATGAGAAGAAGGCATGAAAAGAAAGTAGGTACTTCAAATATATAAGTTAAAGGTATGAGAGGATGACCTTAAGGTTGAGGGTTATTTTGAAGTGGAGGAGGCAAAGTATTTGGAGTATGAATGTGTATATAGACTCTAGCGGATCCATGGATCAAATGAATTACCATCGATGTTTAAGACGTTCGATGAATGTAATATAAATGAGTAGGACGCTAGCAAGTGCTCCCCCTCGGTGTATGCTCCCCCTTGTTTGGTGGCACTGGGGCACCAAGGAATCCAAGATATTTGGGGCTACTAATACATGTTCGTAGACAAGTGCACATATTCATATAAACAAAACTATTTTGGGAAATAGGACATACACTCTAGGTTTTATTATTCTAAAGTATGGACACTTTGAAGAGATAGTAGAGTCTAGGACACATGCAATCATATATTTTAAGATAACATCCTAAAGATGAAAGAATGAGAGTTATGTTAAATGACACAAGATTTTGACGACTTTTTAATAAACCGATGAGTGGGGATTTATTTATGGATGACACCTATTTGGGATGTTTTTTTTTTAAGGGGAGACGAATGACACTTAATATCTTGGCGAGATGTGCCAAAATATATACTTTAAAAGGATAAAAGAAAGATAAGACGAGAATGGAGATGATATGCTCTTGGATGAAAAAGAGATTCCATAGAGCCGAACAGTGGGGAAGGATGAGAGAGACTAAAGGAGGAACGTGTTGACGAGAGGTTGTTAGAAAAGATTGACATATCATTTGCACTAACAATTGATGTGCAAGTGATTCTATCGAGACAAAGGTGGAGGATTGGGAATTTAAAGGTTTGTTTGGTGTTTTGTTGGTTGACAATGTTGAGGAACAAAGGCGAGTATGTGAAATGAGGTGGTGGTTCTTTTAAGGTGGAAGAATAATAAAAGGCTCAACATTGTGGTGACTCAATAAAACTTGAAGATTGAATATCTTCGTGATGTTCTTCACTTTCTCAAAAGTGGAAAGTTTAGCGAAGGAGTGACATTTGCATTTAGCAAATTACTTAAATATTTCGGATGAAATAATTAAGTTAAAAAAGATATAGGAGGAATTTTAATAGTAACATGACTATTAAAAGAGAAGAAACTTTAGATGTGAGAGGAAACGTTAAAGAAGATAAGACTTATTAGAAGTGAGACGACTACCAGATGTCACACCCCCAAAATCAGGTAGCAGCGGAATAGTAGCATTGGGGTACGACTTCATAGCACAACAAACAAGATGTAGGAAATGACCTCAAAAGAGACGTTTTCAAATAAATACATTCGATGCATTATAAAATATCAGAGTTTTCAGTTTCGGTCCCATAGTTTTCAAAATGACATTTAGATTTGTCATACATAAGTTTAAAATAAGACATCACAACTTCAAAAGATTACATAAGCTTTTATAAAGATAAAAGTTTCATCAAATTTAAGTAACCAGAATCCCTCAACAGCTATCTGTCACGGCTCCCATCCAAGCTTATACCTTAGCACTTGAGATTAAAACATGCTCAAACGTCAACAAAATTGTTGAGTGAATTCATAGGTTTATCAGGAAATAGCGTGGACCACAAGATTTAGGTAATGGTACACTATGTACATATTCCATAGTCCAAAACATGTATTATTGCACTAAGCTCATGACACCGAACCTTAACGTAATCAAATGTAATCAAACCAGTACTCGAGGTTTGTGCCCCAATACGGATACAGATGTTGTTAAACATCCTACGAATTTCACAATACAGATGTTGTTAAACATCCTACGAATTTCACAATACAGATGCTGCCAAACATCCTACGAATTTTCTTCAAATGTTAAATGCGTCAATGGTTAACTAGAAACCACAGCCCAAACGGGGATGGTCAATCCCGATAGATCTATCCACAACACTTACGTATACCCAGCAGGTATTTAACGGTTCATGATAAAAGGGGTCTTAGCGGCAGAAGGGTACTTAGGCAATAATGTAATCAGGAAATAGCATACAGTTTTGAAAACACTTGTGTCCAAAGAAATCAAGCATGTAATCTCCCCCGTATTTAATAAAACAAGTAGTAGAAAAAGGGGCTATGAACTCACCTTGAGTGAATGGTAATCAACAAAGTATATCACAATAGAAAAATGCGTCACGAAGGAATCCGAAGGCAACCTAATTAAAATATAGGTCGTATAAGTACTAAGCACTAGCAATATATATAATTCTATATAGCTAATCACCATCTAATCGTTTTAGTGAAATCGCGTTTATAAAGTGAAAACGTTTATAAATGACTCTTTAGTAAAAATGACGTAACTTTCACGTTTCTAATCCGGTTCGCGCGTTTCTTTTGCCCACGCTTTCGTATTAAGACGAGTTATCATAATTTGACATTTTCAAATTTTGGACCAACTGGTGAACAATAACTTTTACTGTTCACACCAGTTTATAAATCTATTTTTATAGTTTTTGTTATTGTAAACTCGTAAACGTCGTATATTATTCGTTATAGCTCCGTTTTTAGCGATTCTTTCGAGCACGTCTTCGTTTTTAAAAGTTTTATCATATTAATGATGTTTTCATAATTAAATGTCCCTGATGAACAGTAACTTTTTATAAAATTTATTTTATAAAACCCGGTAAAACGTATATTTGTCGTATCTTTTTCGTTATAAAGCGGTTTTTCAAGTTCTTTACATATTTGGAAATTGTCATGAGGTGTACTATCTTTATAAAGCATCATAGGGCTGTTACCATACACGAACCAAAACAGCCCCTGTATATATTTTGGGGTTTATTTATAAAACTTTGTTTTTATATACTTTTTAACTTCATAAATTACCACAAGTCCTTCATAACTCTTTATATTATAAGTCTCATATATTAAATAGTCCATTTTGTCCAAGTTATCAAGATTAACAAGTTATTAATATCACATGAAAACATAAACTTTCCTTAAGTAACTTTTAACTACAAGTTTATACTTGAATTTTTTATACTTAAACCACGAGTGTACAACACTTATAAATCCATTTTAACATGATATTACCAACATCATAACATATGTAAAAGTGTACAAAATAATGATCACAAGTAAAAACTATTTTTACATGTTTAAAAGTATCCTAGTGGTGATTTTACTACATAGAACTCATATATGCATAAAATGATAAATGTAAAGACATAAAGGGTTTTAGATAACCTTAGAGTGATGTAATATGATGACCAACACAATCTAAATCCTTGTTTAGATTATAAACCCTAGCTTGCAAGATCTTGAAACCCTAAACCCTAATCTTCCATTTTTCTTGCTTAACACTTGTAAAGGCTTAACCAAACCTTTAAACCATCTTAGTTTATCTTAGATATCATGTAGGAATGTATGTAATTGTTGTAAATAAAATTTTGTAAGGATTTGGTATGTTGTTTGAGTGAGCCGTGAGCTAAGAGAGGAAAAGAGGAGAGCTTTTTGTGTTTTACACTTTAAGAATGAGAAGTGTATGTGTATTACCACTAGCAAAAGCCTTAAATACCACAAGGACTAGTCAAAGAACACTTTGAGGGTTTCATGGAGGTCTTATGGTCTTTGGAACACAATGAGGGTCTTAAGGAAGATGTTTGGTCAATGTTCCTAGTCAAAACTAAGCCTTAATTTATGATATGTGTTCTTATGTCTCCTAAGATGGAAGTGATCCCATGAATTCAAGGATTGTGTTATCTAGATATTATTTTGATAGAAATGGCTAGTTATTACTTGAAGTTAAAATGTGTATGTTAAATGTAAAGTGTAGTTTTATTTATAAGTGATTAAAGTGTATACTTGAAATTTGATAAGTCTTGGATATTTCCTTTTTATGTGTGGCGTCCCAATTAACAACCATGGGTAAAGTTTTATAAGCTTGAGCATTGAAAAATAATAATGGGTATTTGTTGAAGCGTAGATTAATTTTTGTGGTTCCGGGAATGCCTAAACGTAATTTATCGCGAAACGTAAACACTTTACGTAACCGATAAAAATAAATATAAAGAGTTAATTATTAATTTCGTAAAATAATATAACGTTTGCTTGATGAAAACTTTAATTTGTTTGGTGTCCGTTTACGTTAAATGTTGATTTTTAGCTTACGCGATTTAACTATGTAATAAGAATTAAAAGTAAACGCGTACTAGAAAAAAAATTAGTGAATTATATGACGTCGTCCATTGATCTAAAATACGAATTGTTACAGATCTCTTTGGCTCTAGACTTGATTTGTACGCTTTGGTTTTAGTAATCGGGGGCTGGAGCAAATTGCCACCTTTTCAATATCAATATTCTCGGAGTGCAAAGTCAATAGAAGTCGTGTTGATCTCCGTGACAAATAAGACAAGAATCTTTCTAGAGAAACTTGAATGGCTGAGAAGGGTTGTGCAGTGCATCACGGGGGTCCATGGTGTTTTTCTTCAATACCATAATTCATCTATGTGAAGACCGATAGCATATGTATTGACCCGGTTTCTGCCTAAGTTGTATGGAGGGCTTTTTTCTTACACCTTTTATCTTTACATTTCTTTTTCATTCTTCAACCCCTTTAATGTTCACCAAGACGTCATTACTAGCACCTTGTTGTGATTGTTCAAGTGTTAGCTCATGCATTAGTCAACATTATTTCATTTTCTCATTCTTCTCCAAATCATACCTAAGACTGCTATTTCTAACTATGGAGTGTCCTTGGGTAGATCCCCCCGCGTCTGGTTGGATCATAGGACAATCCCTAACCTTAACCACCTTATAACTTCAGAATCGTCGTGAAATAGTTGGTTGTTGGGTATTTGTTTGTGATCATAAAACCATTTGAAAATCAATCAAAACGTTTGTCACTTTGAGAGTTTCATCTTTTGAAAAACTCCCCCTACACACGTGCATCGATATTTGGAAGTGTTTTGCACATGTGGGTAAGAGTGAAAAGCACTTTGAGTCTTTAAATCACTTATTATTTTTCTTGATCACATTTTAAGCATATTTTCTCCCGCTATTGAAAATACTAACATGTTACTATTCTCAATATTAATTGATTAAAAATGGTCGTGAAAAATCATAGGAAGAAAAATGATACCACAAAAAAATTGCATGAATTATTGGAACATTTTTTTGAAGCTCTTTCTTAATTTTACATATGTTTAACACAACTAAAAAAATGATACCAATTTGTAAAAGAGATATACAGTTGAGTTTGAGTCAGTGCTGAGCACACAAGTTTAAAAGATTAATAAATGTCATTGAAGAATTCTTAAAAAATTGTGCTCAGACACTTGATTATTTTATAACAATATTTGAAAGCAAGTTATGACATAGTATGCTTCTATCTAAAACGGATGGAGATGTGTGTTTAACAAGCTTTAAATTTATAATAACTAGATTTACCAAACGAACGACTAAAAACACAACATTCGGGCAAGTAGTGTAATATAGTATTAGGTAAGTCCATGTCGTTCCACGGGATTTGTAGCAAATTACAAATTGTTTATCAAGTAACAAGGCTAAATGATTGTCACGGATCAAATAGCCAAAACGTGTGTATTAAGCAATCAATAAACAAGACATGATCCACATAACATAATACATAGAGATAGAGCAAGACTTTATATAAACAAAGCATATAAGTCATATATGACGGGTAATCATAATAACGAGCATATCTACTAATGATAACATAGAATCCTTTCGGCCTATATACTACATCATCACGAGCGCATTAGGAATAGTTTATATCAAATATGCATACATATGAATTCCTCCCAACCCGGTCGATCACCATAAGGAAGGGTCTTAAACATCATTCTACTTGGGTTGTTTTATCAATTTACCACACAATTCTCACAAGTATGATATTGACATGTCATAGACAAACAGTTCAAAATACATCAAGACAATTAAACCTTTCGACCTATTTCAATTGCAATGATATACCAAAAGATAAACAATGATCCAAGCAAAGATAACATCGAATTCATAAATATATATATTCACAAGTCATAGCAAAATCATCCAAATATTATATTATGTTTCACATATTGCCAAAACAAACGAAGAACACTACATCATAACCAAACCAATAACCAATTGCTCCCACAAACAACCAATTTCCGAACCTCTTGAAATAATCCAAGGGGCTGTCACTACCCCGTTGGAAATCAACAGCACGTCGCCAAATGGTGTGTTTGGTAATGGGTTTAATATAGTGAAAGAATTGGAGATTTGGTGTGAATCATCTAATCCTCATGGTACGATGTATTTAGGTTCTGGAAACGTGGTGTTTGGGGTTTGGAAATGGTGGTGGATTAGTGGTGATTCGCGGTGGAGAGTGGTGGTGGCATGGCGCAATAAAAGGGTGTTGGGATCATAGAATCCAAGGATCTTCACCACTCCTTCCTCCTCTCCCAATTGATTTAGAGATTGTATGTGTAAGATATGAAGTTCCAGGCACTAAAGGGGTTATTTATAGGGTTTTCCAACACTTGGGGACCAAGTTGGGGTGTATGTGGACGTATTTTGGGGCTAAATTTGTGTATTAAGTGCATCAGACAGAAAGTGCGGCGCACTTTTTTATTTGTGCGTCGTACTTTGGGATGCAGAAAAGTGCGTCGCACTTATTTAAAAAACCGGCGTACTTGTGATCTTTTTTAGGTCTTTGACCAAAAATCAAAGTTGTAGATAATTCTTTCCCGGTCGCGTGGCCGCCAGAATCGCGTCAAGCGGGGTTCGTATGCTCAAGTTATGGCCAAATCAGTGGACATGTGTCGGGAGATCTTTAACTTGAGTTCTTTCTTCGTTTAAGCTTCAATTCTTCGTATATTCTTCCGTTTCTTTCCACGACACGTCTCATGAACCTACAATAGAAAATATATTCTATTATGTATCGAAAGTTCATATAATTAATCAATAAATAAATAAAAAATCAATGATAACGCATATAAAAATATGTATAAGAGGAGCGTTATCAAATCCCCCACACTTAAACTTTGCTTACCCTCAAGCAAATCTAAAAAAAATCAAAAAGAAAAGTCCTAAATGACAAAATAAGAGAAAATTAAAAAAAATATTTTTTTTAAAATGTCGAAAATGTTTTTTTTCTTATAAATAAGTGCAAAAGACGCAAACACCTCCCCCCCCCCCCACACACACACACACTTAAGGGTTTGCTTGTCCTCAAGCAAAATAAGGTAAAAAGATAAATAATATTTACAAAACAAAAATAGAATTATTACAAATATTTTTGGATTTTTAATATATGAAAACAGAAATGTTTGACAATACCCAATGATTCTCAAACTGTTATAACATGACTAAGTACCTCACAAATAAAAAAAAATATAATTCACTCAAACACTTGTATATGATGTAATAAAGGGTAAAAGAAAATCACACTCAATTGCTCAGACATGATTCATTAAGTTACCATAGGCTTGTACAAGAAACAAAACTACACCGACGTGGCGTAAGCACCAGGTAAATCAAAAAAGGACTTTTATTCGGGTTGTAATGTACAGGCTTCGGGTAATAAGGGTGTGGATAAGGCATGAGAAGTATATACTAGAATTGGTTAGGTATGAGTAATTTATTGGAATTAGTTTTCTAATTAAAATACATGTCGACAAGTCCAAAAAAACCATGTTGCTAGTTACGACATACCACAAACCCGTGAGGTCATCAGACAGCACAACCTCAAATCAATCTCGTACACTATGATATATCAATATGCCTCACAAGCAACCAACACATCAACTTTTATTCATACTTCACTTTCTCTTTTTCTTCTTATTTTCTTTTTTCGATTTTTTATCACTTTTTATACTATTTTTTTTCTTCCTCTTTCACATAACTAACAATTCCCATACACCACAAAAAATACAAATATAAAGGCGCGCATCTTCATCTTCGTCAAAATGGCACAACACTCATAACAAAGTGTGAAGAAACTATAAGCAAAAATCAACCAATCATACCATGCAACTAGAAACCAACCATTTAGACTTTCGACAAGGGGTAAGGCTAGGCTAAAGGTTATATATTTTTGTATTCTATTATTTTTCATGAATGAGAAAAATGAATAGAATGGCTCTGCGGTTTAAACTAGGGGTATCTAGCACTAAGGATGAGTGCTACAAGCGAGTTTTATTTTGTTGGTTAGCTAATCAGTGTAGTTAGCTAAAAAAATAAATAATATGTTAAGTGGAATGGTCATTCGGGTTAAATCCTAAGTTGCCTCTTTATCATATAAAAATACCTATATCACACGAATGCAATCTCACTACGGTCTCGTAATTATTAGCAAGCACAAGTTCTAGAATCAATAAATCACCAGCACACTCATAATCAAAGGAATCAATCATAAAAGATGTATGCTAATAATAGTAGGCTCAAAATCCTCACATATTTACTAGAATGGTAATAAATGCGCAAGTAACGTCATCGATCCCGAGTCGGATCTGCTCTATCAATCGGGACACATCTCTGAATTCAAAAACTTTACTTATTTACTACGTTTTATTCTAATATATTAACCTAAGTGGCAAAAGAAATTGAAAATAAGATTAGATTTTTAGATTACTGAGGGCGAACAAAAGTATAAGTTCAATAAAAATGAGTTATTTTTTAAATTTATCCCCCCCCCCTCCCACACTTAAGTTGAGCAATATGCATAATCAGAAAACAACTTAAAAGTAGGATAAGTGGAAAAAATAAATATAAGAGAAACGAGACTTCCCGAGCTCATAAGTGCTCAGTTGAATTCTAAAAGATACGGCGCAAAACAGAATGCCAAACATGTGAATTCAACCACATATAATAGAATACTCCAAATATATTAGTTCCCAAGTATAAAATGCCACCACCAATCCAAGCTCCACCTGTTTTATTAAATCTGCAAAATAAACAAAACTATAAGAAAACGTAAAATACGAAAGCGCACTTTCGTAGGCAACACGGTTGCATTTAGCGTATGAAATAAGCCTTTAAACCCCTCGGTTTCCCGAGTGGACGAGTTATAGTCTCGTGAGGGTTTCCAGCGAACACACCCACAAAGTTCAAAACTTTATCGTTCTATATATCTTTTATTTTTCTCTTTTTAAAATTTTTATTTATACATAATTTACTAAAACAAGCACGCACAAAATAATACGAAATAAAAAATTATATAAGAAGAAAAATATAATTATTAATATAAACATTCATATCATATACTTAAGAAAAATTAAAAGCGAAAAGAAGATCTTTTTGGATTTTAAATTTAAATATTTTTAGATAAACATTAATCAAACACGGAATTATTATTTAAGGTATAAAAACAAATATTAACGAAATTATTATTATTATTTATATATTTTTTTTTGCAGATCAGAAGTGCGTCACACTCAAAAGAATGTGTGGCGTACTTATAACCTAAATTTTTTATAATTTTTCAAATATTCAAAATATAATGGCGGGAAATATTTAACAAAAGTGCGCCGCACACAAACAAATGTGCGGCGGATTTATTATGACATAAAACATTTTTTTATTTTTCACACTTTATTAGTTAACAATACATATAACACAAGCACTGACAAACACATAAACATACAAACACTAACAAACAAACTAAGAAAGGGAAATACGAAACTCAATTTTTAATTTTATAGTTTTTTTTAACACAAGCATATAATGAGGTGTCATTTTATACACTTTTTCGAGGTCATTTAACCCCCTAAATCATGCAAATTTGCCCAAATTTTATGCCTAATCATTCATTTTTGTGTTTTTAGCATTCAGGTGACATTTGGAGGAAATACACGTGACTTGAGCTCAATTGGAGAAGAAACGGACAAGACTACGACTCTACACCAACTATCTTGAAGAAAAGCATACAGTGCGTGGAGACGGCGTCGCCAATTACAAGCGACGACGTCAAAGTTATCAAGTGACGGCGTCATGGAATTCTAGATTGCGTCAGAACGAAGCCGACTTAAAAAACCCTAAAAAACCATTGCGGCATGACGGGGTCAGGAACATAAAGCGACGTCGTCACGCTTGTTTTCTTATATATACAAATCCGTTTTTAAGGTTTTTGTGTGTAACTTTTGGGAGATGAACTCTAGTTTTAGAAGACGACTTTTGCAGCCTTTAGGCTCGTTTTTAGGGTGTCAAAACCCTTTTGTAACAACCTCAACTGCATGATTTAATCAAGTGAAGTTCATTAATCTTTTATCACTTAATATGTCTATGTGTTTTGTGATAGATTCTTGTTCTTCTCCTTTATTTGCCATACAAGGCTAGATCTATTAGTATTTACTTATGATTTCATGAAACTTAGATTATAGATCCTTTTAATGTTGATTCTTGTGATGGATGTGCGCGTTAGGCTTTAGAAAACTAGCCATAAGATATTAAATTGGCAGTGATGTCTAGGGAAACACGAGTGTGTAGAAAGGATACCATCGATAACAGTCTTCATACTACCTTACCCCAAATATGGTTGATCCCTCTTAAGATATTTCAATTTCATTTAATATACTCTTAGGGGCCTTGTAATAGTCTTCATACTACCTTACTTGTGCGTTGCCTTAACTGAATATTAAATAGACGATGGGTTCGTGTAATTCGTTCATGACTTAGGAAATACTTACACAGATCATCACAAGTGTGACAAAGAAACATGATTAGGAGAAGCAATTTGAGGAGTAGTGCATGATTAAGTAAATACGTTCGTTTATCATATAAGTTATCACCAAAGTAGTTTAGATTTATTTTATTAATTATTAGTTTAATCAAATCAACATCTCAAACCATGATTTTACCTGCTTTCTATAAAATAAAAATACACAAAGAATCTTCTCTCAACCCCGTAGACCTTTGTTAGATTTTGATCGAGCCTTCCCAACCTATTCCCCTAGAGAACGATAACAACCCTCGATTCTTGCCTATACTACACTAAAACGATTAGGTGCACTGCCTAGGGAGTTGTAAAACTTCTTGTTGAAGTCTTACGACGACCGCACATCAAGTTTTTGGCGCCACTGCCAGGGAATAGTTAGGTTTCAACCATTGTTTACCTTAGGTCTACTCGCTTGATTCCTATCAAGTGAAATTTTTGTTTTTGGTATATTAGCTTTCTCGTAAACTATCTTTTCTTTGTGTTATTTGTTTCGT
>BQNB010001912.1:0-53696 GCA_026074375.1 Tanacetum coccineum | reverse complement strand
AAAACGTATTCTAGAAAGGACGATTGGAGAAAATCGTGCCTCATGGTCTGACAAATTAGATGAAGCTTTGTGGGCATTTTGTACTGCTTTTAAAATACCAATTGGTTGTACGCCTTACAAGCTTGTTTATGGAAAGTCTTGCCATTTACCAATTGAGTTAGAGAATAAAGCATACTGGGCTTTGAAACATGCTAACTTCGATCTTAAAACCGCGTATGATCACCGGAAGCTTCAGATGAATGAACTTAATAAGCTTCGTGATCAAGCTTATGAGAATTCTTTGATTTACAAGAAGAGGACAAACAAGCTTCACGACTCAAAGATCAAAAACCGCATTTTCAATGTTGGTGATTGAGTTTTACTCTTCAACTCTCGTCTAAACATATTCTCAGGAAAGCTTAAAACTCGTTGGTCAGGACCTTTCACCATCACCAAAGTTTTTCCATACAGAGCTATTGAGTTATCTCAACCCGATGTTCCAAACTTTAAGGTGAATGGTCATCGTGGGAAGAATTACTTTGGAGGGGACTTACCACCAAAGGAAGTCCAGGATCTCCACACTCTCTCTAAGGACGAATGAATTCAGGGATCGAGTCAAGCTATGTGACTCGGTTATAAAAAACAAAGCGCTTCGTGGGAGGCACTCCATGCTTATCTATTTTCTATTTTTCTTTCTAGTTTCTAATGTGTGTGAGGAGGCTTGTACTCTTCCGTTCTTTGTGTTTGTTGTTTGTTCTTGTGATTTTTTGTAGGATTGATCCCAAATTTTCTGAAGACTCTCGTGTTCGGTGTTGTGTCCCGGTTCACTCGAGCTTCTTAGCCTTTGTTTGCAATTAGTTTGGGGAAATCCGATATCCTTTCATCTTATCGATTCACGTTTATCTTTGCATAATTAATAAACGGCTTAGATTTGCATAGAGACCCTCCTTAAACATTGAGGACAATGTTTCGTTTTAGTTTGGGGAGGGAATCTATCAATTTGATGTTACCTACTTATTGTTTTGTTCTCACGTACCCCATTTTCCCGCAAAAAATAATAGCAAAAATTTCAAAATTTTTAAATTTTTAAGATTAATTTGTAGAAAAATGTAGTAAAATATAAAAAATAAATAAGTGTTTTTGTCACAATTTTGACTTTCTTGCTGGGTAAGAATAAGAGTAAATTTGACCCGAGTCGAGGTTTTTTGTTGAGCTCTAGCTGTTCTTAACTTATAGGCTAAGCTTCGCTTAATTCGAGAACGAAAAATGATAATGTTAAGTATGAGTAGGGATGCATAAAACAAATTATTTGGGAATCTTAAGAGCTGTGTATGTAAATTGTTGTTTTTCTCCATAAGCTGCTTAACCGGATTAATATACGTGCTTGTTTTGGAGATTAAACTTAAGTCAAAATTTTTATGTAATATATAGCAAAAAAAAATTAGTCTTAGTTCAAATTTATACTTTAATTGTTTTTGGAGATTAAACTTAAATCAACAATTTTTATGTAATATATATAGCAAAAATTTTAGTCTTAATTCAAATTTATACTTGAATTTTTTAAAAAGAAGTTTTCTTTAAAAAAATGATGATAAAATGATAAAAAAATATAAATATAATATAATAAAAGATGTGGGTTGATAAAAGTTTACTACCTCTTGCCGGCTCACAACCGATGTTGCAGCCTTCTAAAAGGTCGAGGGTTACAATTGCATAAATATCTAAATAGTTAAATTGAATTAATAATTGACTTCTTTTTGTTAAATTCAAATATGCTTTTGCACTTTGACTACTCTATTTTATAAGCTACGAATATTCGAGAAGCCTGAGAGTTGTTGAAACCTAAGGTCTGTGAGTCCCGATACTAGTCTCTGTGGGGTGTCAAAAGCCTGGTCACTTAGCCGCAAGGTTGGGATGTGCCGAGACGAAAGTCACTACATGGGATGATCTCGCCTTTAAACTCATTATTCTAAGGTGGAACGTAAAGCATAGTATGTTGCAAAAAGTTGATCCATGGTTGAAATTCAAGATAGCACACTCACTTAAGATATAATAAATGTCGGGAGTAAAAAGTTCACAAGTTACTGATATTTAGCTATGATTTCGTTTTAAGCTTGGTTTGGATATGTGAAAAGTCGGGGACGATTAATTTATCTTTTATTGGGGCATTCTCGGATCGAATGCATCTTGATTCTATGATCCATAACAGTATGGATATATCGAAAAGTCGAATATTCTGTTTTCATATAATATATATATATATATATGAAAAGGTTTTGGAAAATGGGAAAATGAGGTGTTTTATAACTTGTGGTTTCTTAACTCTCTCCATAAAAGTCTTTGCTACTTTTCAAATATTTAGTTTAGGGAAATTTTGAAGTATTTGGTTTTAAAGCATATAATATCGCGTGAGATACGCAATCGCTTAATTTGGGGAATTTTGATATGTGAGAATACACATATCATTTGTATTCCAAATATAGCCCTTAAAGGATGAAATTGTGCATAAAATACTTGTATATTGCTTGTTTTGTCTTTGTTGATTGTTTGTAGGTTACGGGAATAATACAAATAACACAAGAAAACGGAAAAACCGGACAAACACGGACACGAGAACGGAAAAGAGTGCACAAGAGCCGGGGATTTGATTGCTGAAAGGTCAAATGGTCAACATTAAGTCAACCCTTGGTCAACCACGGTCAACAAGTCAACATTGGTCAACCACAAAAAGACAAAACCCAAAAAATACAAATCAATCCTTAATGTTAAATCAAATCTCACCAAAAGTCCCTAAAACCCTAACACCGTTATCTCTTTATAATATAAGAGATAACGGTCGTTATCTCCTTATATTAAACCAAAACCTTATAACCAAGCCCAATCCTCATCACCCGGCCCAATTCCATTTTTATAAATCCCGGGCCCAAAGTCAACCCTCACAAACCTGAGGTCAAACAAAGATATAAAAAGGAAAAAATGGCGCGGGAATTCGTTTTTACTGTTCATCATCTCTTTCAGTTTAACCTAGCTCGAAAAGCAAAAGGGGTAAATGGAAATTAATGATGTGGCTCTATGATTCGAGTACCAAGGTACAACTTGGCAAGAGAAAACGTCACTCAAAGGCTCCTATTGGTTGATCTTCACAAGGAATGACACGCGAATATATGAAGAAACACACCAAGAAGTGGGATTTTACAATAAATTACTTGTAAAAGAAGCACAACAAGGCTCTGACACACGGATTGCCATGCTGGCAATCCGTGTGCTCACTTAATGATCCAACGGCTCAAGATTAGGATCCAATGATTGACATTAAATGAAGGGTTAAGATCAATTATAAGAGGAGCGTATCCAGACTCCTAGAAGTTTCACCAAGACCCTATAAATAGAGAGCCTCTCCTCACACACATCATCTTCTTTTTCCAGCTTTTAAGTAGTAGCTTAATTTAGTTTTTAGCTTATGTAATTTTCATTTAAATGTAATTTTAATTCTGTTTTAAGTCTTTGTAATCTCTATTTCAAGTATTGTAATTAGCTTTTGAATCAATGAAATCTTAGTTTAATTTACACAGTTTTGTTTTTTACTCATCATGCTCATATACTCCAAAAAGCTCTTATAAACTGTTTTCATAAGCTCATACTAATCATAAGCTACTATAAGCTCATTAAGCTTAATTACCCTTGAAATTGGATGGGTGCTTGGTAATTAAACTTTGGTTTAGTCTTGAGGTAAGTGGAGTAGGTTTGACTTGGTTTTGCATTAATAAAGCTCTTAAACGTTTATAGTTATAAGCTAAAGTAGTGGATTTAAGCATTTATTGAGTTTATGATCTCTGTTTAGCTGAGATCTGAGGTACCTTTTCTTATCCTTTTTAAGTTTTTATAAGTATTAGCTAAAATTTATAAAAATCCAGAAATATGTGCTTACTTCAGTTCAGCTTATTGTAGTGCTTAATATTGCTTATTTTTTGTTAGTAATTGCTTATTAGTTCTTATATAGTCTAGTTATAGATCTGTTTCTTATTTAATTCAGTTTAGAATGGCTTATTTTTTATAGGTTTTTAAAATTTTTTTTTTTTTTTTTTTTTTCTTTTGTTTTTGAAAATATAAAAATAATGGGGTGTTTGGCATAGCTGTACTAACTGATAGTTAGTACTATTGTGTCACTTTGGTTCATTTAATCTGATTTATAACTTCATTGTTAGGATTTTATGTTAGAATTTAAGATTGTTTGTGTTAGTTTTAAAATTAAGTTTTCTATAATAAATCTTTAGTTACACTTTGAATCTGTTAAACTCAAATACCTTCTCATTTACAAATTTGGCTTAAGACTTTCCTATGTAGTTTATTTGCTCTTGTTGCACTTAGATTAGTGATTAAAAAGTGTTAGAATGGGTTTTTTTGGCCTGCACTTTGTCTAGTTGATTTGTGTCAAAATTATGCAAAATGCATCAGCAGTGTTAAGCTACAAGTAGCATTTTTCAAGTTTGAATTTCATAGGGTATTAATGAGAATTAGATTTTGATTTTTTGTGCACAAGTAGATTTTAGACCACTTTCAATATGTTTTAGTTTATTTAGACCTTAAAAGTCAATTAGCTTTATCTGTTTTTTTCTTAGCTTTCGCTATTTAGCATTTGTTCTTTGAAGTCTAAAAAACAAAAAAAAAAACAATATTAGTAGTCTGTCTGTTTAAGCTCTTTTCATTAGGTCTTATTATAGCTTATTTGATTTTCAAACTATGTTTCAATTGTTGATTTAAGTAGTATTTTAGATTATCTTTCTAGTGGTATAAAAAGCTTTTTGTATGCATAAAAGTTCTGTTAGAGTGCTTAAATTTAAGCTCAAAGTAGTCCTTAAGGTCTGTTTGGTTTGTAGAATTTTTATAAGTGCTTTTTAGAAATCTCAGCTTATGACTTGCTTAGTTATGTTTATTTCTAGATTAGAATAGTTATTAAGTCTAGAATTAAGTTAGCTTTATCTTATCTTAGTTTGCTATTAGCTTATTAGGTCTTTTAGTAAAAGCAGCTTTTAAAGTTTAATACTAGCAAGTACTAACTCTCAAAGTTAGTATGCTACGCTTATTCTTAAATAAATTGGCTCATTTCTTTCATAACTTGCTGGTTGGTCCAGAATTTTAGTGTAATAGTAGCTTAATGTTCTTAAGTCTTAGCTTATTTTAGTTTTTTTTTGAGTTCTTAAAATTTGAAAAAGCCAAAAAGAATTAGTTTAAGTGTTTTCTGTCAGCTTTTTAGCCATTTTCCAGCTATTTCTTAAGTTTAAAAAATAATTGCTTTTATTAAAAGTGTTAGTTTTCAGTTTTTCTACAACTTTGTTTTTTCAAAAAAAAAACAAGAGGCAGGATTCGAACCTGTGTCCCCTTGCCTCACACACACTCGTCCCACTCCACACACATAGTAACCATCATGCTACAATAGCTCATCCATTAGAATCTTTCCTTCTTTAATTTTTATATACATGTTAGGCCCTTTTGTTCAATAAGCTGTTTTAGCTTATTTCGCAGCTTATTCAATAAGCTGTGTTACCCAACTTATTTTTCCTAGATTCCTCTTAGTTCAAGCTACTTTCTATAATTGTTTCAGAATTTTTGTAATTAGTTTAGTATTTTTAAACATTTATTTTTATTAAAAACTTTAAAAATTCATAAAAAGTAGAAAAATAATCAAAAAAATATAATTCTTTTTTAGAAAATTTTCTTTTATCATATAGTTTCTAGGAAAAATTTGTTTGGCTTACGTCTTAGGGTTAAATTTGCAAAATTTTCAATTTTTAAAGGAACGAGATTCGTTTCCTGTTAACGTTTTTTTTTATTATTTTAAGCTCAATTCAACTTCGTTTTTGTTTTAGTTTTCTTTAAACTTACTTTTTAGTCAATTAGAGTCTATTAAAAGTGAAAAATTCATTTTAGGTTTAATTTTGGAAAATTAGGGTTTTTAATAACCATTTAGGGTTCCCGTTTTGCGTTTTTAGTTAAGGTTTAATTTCCCGTTATTAAAGTTTTGTAGTTTATTTGTCCCTTTATTTTGCTCACTTATTAGGATATTAGAAACAAATACCTTCGAATCAATTCAAATCATTGTCCAAACAACAAACGTAGGTCTCTTTTTCATAACTCTTCGAGGATTCGACCACGGGTAATAATCTTACCGGTAATATAGTATTATTATATATAAAGTGTGAGAGAAATTTTCCTTTCTTTCCTTTGTCCTCAGGGGGGAAGTTGGTAATTTTCTTATACTTATATCATTATACGTGTATATAATTGATAACGATCATCTGCTAATTCTTGAAGGTTCTTTTTAAATAAATTTGCAAACTTCAACATTACATTGCCCCTCTCCTGTTAAAGAAAATGGATGAGAATAAATTGTTTGAAGAAGAAGCAAGACCATTTGAATACAAAAATTAGAGACAATGCTGGGAAATATGTTGTTTTAGGCAAAAGCTGGTTTTATAAGTTAGGAATGTTAAAAGTAAAACACATCATAAAATACTAAAGCGTCTTTTCAGTGTATATAGGCATACATTCATGGTGTAAAAGACGACATGTTCTGCATCTCTTTGATTACACTTCCTATAAGTTATTTCACATACTCGCCACTTCCAAACAACACTGCTTGTTTCAAATTGAAAGGTTCTGTACGTATTGGTAAGGGATAATAAGTTGTTACCTACCGAGCCTATCATCATAATTAAAGAAAAATGTACCAATTCAAATGTTTTGTACAAAGGGCATCCTATTAGTAGGCTTTAGTTTGCAACTTTAAGCCAGAAATCACAAAATTAACATTAAACTAAAGAACATCCTACAAAAACTGATTTTGAAATAGAATTTGATCAAAATTAACTAAACCTAACCCAATTATAGAAATTAAAATTGTGGATTAAAACTAAACCCTAATTAAAATTAATTTGGGGTTTAAAACTATACCAGATAATAAGCCATGCAATAAAATTCCAATATCCAATTCGAACACCTCATAATCAAATTGAATATTCAAAAAACCTAATATGAAAATGAAATTATTACCTTTAATTAAATTAATCAAAATCATTCGGTTGATAACGTTGTTCTGAGCAACACTCATTCTGGTGACAGCTTTGTTCTCAGCAAGAGCTTCCATGATAATCAATATCTTGCAAATAATTCATACACATGATTCAACTAACAGTATAATGTAGTTAAATAAAAGTCTTACCAAATAGTAATTACATGTAACGCGCCTGTGTTTTGATTATTTGATGTATGATTTTGTTTTAATTGGGTATTAGTTATGAAATCCCTAAATTATGTTTAACAAACGATTGAATTGTGGATTTGAGTTTAGAAATTGATCGGGTTTTTAAAAACTTTAAGAATGATTGTTATGCCATTATTAGTTACATCAAATCCCTAAATTGTTGCTAATTTGAATTATGGTCAACTGAAGAGAGCTATTGATCTATTAGTGGACGTAAATATAGGTGGTGTTTAAAGCATCAGTATTTTGCTTTTTAATTATCAATAACAAAACCTGGCATGGTCTAGTGGGTGAAGCGCTGCTTCTTTAAACCCATGACCAGGGTTCGAATCTTGCAAGTGGTAAATTTTTAAACAATTTTCGGAAAAAAATATGATGTGGACGAAAATGCCCTTTGACGTGGCGTTTAATGTTGTGCCATGTACATGCCATGTCATAGTTATCATGCCTAGTCACATATGCCAAGTCATGTCCTTGTTTCTATATATAAGTCTAAAGCATGATTTTACCTTATTATTTAGACCTTTAATATAAAAAATGATTTACTACGAATTAATCAGGTAACAAATAAAAATTACGTGCAAATAGATATAAAATCTACTTTAATTCATAAAAAATATGAAAAAACCAAAACCCGGTCGGGTCAAACCGGGTCTCGAGAACCGGGTTGACTCGGGTCACCTTAAACCCGGCGGGTCAAACCGCGTTTCGAAAATATGAAACCCGGTTTATTTTGACCCGTTTTTTCGACCGGACAACACGATTTCAAAACCGGGTTGACCTGCCAGCAGGTTCGAACTGAGATTTCAAACATTGGTCAACAGAGCATTCTCAAAGTAATTCACTGAATACTTCATGACCAGCACATGATCAATAACTAGATATCATAAGGAAATGGTGCTCAACAAAGACAAACAATAACTCGTAAAAGTATGATTCCATGTATAAGGCTGCCCACTATGGTAGTGGGTCGCGACCTACATTTTCCAACGCCACATCAGCTTTCTCTCTCCGGCGACCTACAGGCGACCTAATGCCACTATGGGGCGACCTTCTTTTTTTTTAACTTCAAATTTAAATTTCACTAATAAATAAAAAACATTATATAAATTTCATTAATAATAAAACCATTACATAATAAACTAAAAAAATAATAAATAATTATTAGAAAACATAAAAGACATGACACTAAAATTAAAACATAATTATTCAGATAACTTAAACTAATAATCTAAGTTATATCGCTCCTTGATTTCCATCTTCATCTCGAAACAGTTCTGGTTGTTGTAATTGGGCATTCGTAGTTGATTATGGGAATTATAGTATAGATTTCTCTGCCTGTTTCTCCCTTTTCGGCTAATCAAGCGTCCGGACGTTGAATTTCTAGTTTTTCTCCCTTTTTCAGATGTTGCAATTTCTCAAGCATCGGGCCTCCGGGATATTCTGCTCTCGATTCATTCATCTCCATATAAGCAATTGTTTGTTCCTTGTCTTTTTTTGTTTCGTTGATTTGAACTTGTCGGCTACTCCAATTTCAACAATTAAAGAAGAGGAACCTGGCTGTTTCTTCTTGGCCTTTTGCTCGGTCATGGACAATCTGGTCGGTATTCTTGAGTCTCTTGGCCACAGCCTCTATGCTTCCTCATTCAATTTATACCACCAGATACTGACCCGACGAAAAGTGGTTCGCTAGAAGTCTTGGACTTTTTTGCCCTGATTTTTGAAAATGGGCATCTCTCAATTGTCATCGTCCAACAGGGTGATCTTTCAATATGTCTATAAACAATGCTCCAAATTAAAAATCACCCTTGTATATCATTTTGATTCTGCACAAGCTTTTTGGTACACAACGATGGTTCTTTTGTTAAAATTTCGTTGATTTCGCTTCAATATTTTGTTGATGTGCGCAAAAAGCTAAGCCAGTTTTTTGGCCGGAACATGTTTTTTCAATTTGCGAACGAGTCGAGGGTTCATTCATAACCTCATGTTGAACGGTTTCCTTTTCTAAAGTACCTAATAAACAGCTTCCTTAATTATCCTTTAGACCTTCATTTCTGTTTCTGAAATTTTATTTCTGGAACATGCAACAAACTCTTTGGGTACACCGCCTAAATCTCTTCTCTATGTCCCTCTTTTGTGCGGCTCCTTGACCTCTTGGTCTATCCTTCTTTGGCCTTTGCTGCTTGTCTCGAGGGCTTCTTTAGGTTGACGGGTGGCACTCTTCAACAGGTAGAGTCGTCTTCGTCGTCACTGTGAAATGGAACCGAACCGTGGCCTGAACAAGTGCGCTGAAACCGTGACCCGAACCCGATGGGCCCAAACCATGACCCATAGAATAATCTTGGCTATAGTTATATTCTTGACTAAACATTAAATCCTCAAAGTTCATATCAAGATTGGTAGGATTAATCAGAGAATATGGTTGATATGGTTGAAAAGACGTCGATGATTCCATTGTAGGACGATACTTTGTCGGTCGGTGAATTGTAAAAAGCATTTTGGTTGTTGTACGGAGGATTGAATGGACGATTTTGATAAAACATGTTATTATTTTGTGGTGGTTGTGGCAATTGTGTATTATATTTAAAAAGTAGGGAAGTCAGAGAAAACGGTATGGGTGCGTGAATGATAAAACACCAGATAATGAAATTTGGATCCGGTGTTTAATGTCGGAGATAAGCACTTGGTTCAAGTCGAGAATTTGAAGTTTTTGTTTTGATTTGGGAGTTTATCTTGTTTTGTTAAACATGGTGGAGTTTTGAATTGAGAGGAAAAAAGTTTTTTGAATTGTTGTTTTGAATGTGTGATAATAATTGGTGATGTGATCGTGGGTAGTTTATAATGTTAAATTCAATTTAAAATTTTATAATTAAAAAGTTTTTTTTTATATTGAAACAAAAAATCAGATTTTTTAGGTCTTTGAAAGTATACACGACCGTTAGTCGCTCTGACGACCATTTGGCTATTCGATCTCCGGTTAACTCGGTCGCGACCGACACCCCACTATAGGGGCGACCGACTGCGATCGACGGCGATCGAGTCGGTCTTCCGGCCCATAGTGGACAGCCTATTTATGCCCGCACCACCCGGTAGTAACATATGAG
This sequence comes from Tanacetum coccineum, assembly GCA_026074375.1. Classification (NCBI taxonomy): domain Eukaryota; kingdom Viridiplantae; phylum Streptophyta; class Magnoliopsida; order Asterales; family Asteraceae; genus Tanacetum; species Tanacetum coccineum. Next base: position 43,352 of record BQNB010001912.1, on the reverse strand, counting down.
TAGGTGTATCACGCCATACTAGTCCACATATGTTACTGGGCTTAAACATGACACCATAACATTTTGTGACTTTACGTTCAGGTATTGTTTAGTACATTTGCCTCATGATATGTTATTGATAATTGTGTTGTTGAGAATTAGTGAGGGATTAAAAATGTAATCAACCCTATTGACATTCATGCAGGCTTGGTTCTCTTTAGGTAATTTTCCATTTGAGTTATCTTTTTGAGATAAGATCCTACTCCTTGTTTACTCGTTGGGAAGCATAGCAAATGTTGCTAGAACCACTGGGCTTAGGTGTCAATTTGTGATGTAGTTCAGTAACTAGTTAAAATCATGGACTTTAAGTCTTTATGATCAGTCACGTCTGCCGGAATCAAACTCTAAAAAGTAGAGTTGGATGGCCATAAAGGTGCAGATGTTGGAACCTTCTGCCTTTGGGGGAGATGCCACAAATAACTATAAGATTACTAACCTCCAAAAACCGATAGAATTTCACGGGTTTGTAAGGTAGGTAAGCATTATAATTAAAAACTTTTTTACGGGTTGGCCTGGTTTGTAATGGGTAATTTTGTAACTGAATACCATAATCCAGGTGTCCGCTCGAACATTTACACACACAGATCCGTCTTGAGTGCGCAAGATGAGGCTCACGTGGATCATGCTATATAAACAAATTTGCTGAAACTGCATAAGATAGGTCAGATGAGTAATGGAGATACTGGATAGAGAACCCGATAGACTCCTGTAAAGAGTTAGGTCAGAAACACTGACACCATCTGCACCAAGCTTACGCTCTGTATCAACAGGCGTGCGACAAGGATGACAATTGAGCATACCAGCACGCTCTAAAACCTCCAAGGCATATTGACGCTGATGTAAGAACATACCTGTATCATTATGTGAAACAGAAATACCCAAAAAATAGTTTAAAGGACCAAGGTCAGTCATGGAAAACTCCTGATGAAGAGAAGAGATAGAATCCGCTGCAAAAGTTGCTTGTAGGAAGAGGCTGGTCAAATATTATCATCAAACAGAGATCAATAAGTATGCACTAGATCAAAACCCTGTCGAAGGATAAAGAGAGATGATGTCACACACCGACTGTGGGTAAAACCAACTTCTGGTGTTAGATAATAGCAAACCGCTTGTGAAAACCTGCCCGAGGAGCCTGACCTTTAAGACCATATAAAGACTTCTGCAAAAAGACAAAATGATCTGGGATGCGCGGATCACGAAAACCGAGAGGCTGAATGCATATAAGACAGTCCTCGACAGATGCACTCAAGTAGAAAGCATTCTTGTCATCAAAGCTGATTGAAACAGGCCTAATGTCGTAGATGCCGCTAACATAAGTACAGTTCGAATGGTGGACGTTTGACAACCAGATGGAAAGCTCTCCTCCAATCGACAACGATATGTTGGACATGCGGGCCATTAGCACAGTCGATGCCCTTGTATCTGCTAAGGGAAACCATCTGCAGGATACTTGTGCTTGACAATCAAATGGAACGAACAAATGTTTGTGTTAGGTGGTCGGTGGCACAAGTGTCAAGTTCTATTTTTAAACTAGCGCATTTATATTACATCGAGCATAGCCATCTCTACCAATTAGGCGTCAAGTAAAAGCAGCATTATATGATTTTGGAATGGGCGAGATTGTGGATACGTGACAGTGATATTTTGGATTAGGTTTTGTAACACCGGCACGAGAGCGAGTGACAATGGGATGAGTCGAGGTAGGATTTTGGGGAGTAGTGGTGGAAGGTATTTGGTGGGCCTCGGTGATATGTGAGAAATCACATATCTTTATTATACCAAAATGGCCCTTAAATGATCAAAATGTGCAAAAATATGATTGTATTTGTGTATTTTGTTGTTTGTGAATGTGTAGGTACGGATAGTGCAAAAATCAAAAGAAAACGGTCAAAATCGAACAAACACGGACACGGGAACGGAAAGAGTACACAAGAGCCAGAAGTTTTCTAGCAAAAAGGTCAACAAAAGTAAACTCATGGTCAACATTGGCCAACCACAAAAATGACAAAATCCTTCAAAATTCCTAAAATACCCTTATTGTTAACTCATATTCACAAAAAGTCCCCAAAACCCTAACACCGTTAGCCTTTTATTTATAAAGGACTAAACTGGTTCATTGTCTTTTATAACAAAATCCCTTTTTAAACCGTTAACCTCCCATTTTACCCATGGAACCAAACCCCACAGCCCAAGTCAAACATCCTCCACACTCCCGGGTCAAACAACGTTATAAAAAAGAATAGAAAAGGCGCGAAAAGTAGTTTTTACTATTCATATCTTCTCGGTTTACCTGCTTCAAAAACCAATGGGTAAATTCATAATTGGTTACGTAGAACAAAGATTCGAGTTGCAATGCTACATGTCGGCAAAAGGAAACCGTCACTAAGAGCTCTCATTGGTCAAGATGTCAAGGGGAATGACACGCTGGCTTACAACAAACACACCAAATGATGGGAAATTTACACTAAATCCTTTGTAAAAGAAGCACAAAGCTTCTGACATACGGAATGCAACATTGGCAATCCGTGTGCTCACTTATTAATCAAACGGCCTAAAATAAGGATCTAATGATTGCAAGAAATGGACGCATGAGATTAAAAGATCAAGGGGAGCGTTTGAGACCTGGAAGCTTCTTCTCAAGCCTATAAATAAAGGGGCACCCCACTCACTTAAGGGGGGATCTAATCTTTTTAGTGTTTTTTTAGCTAGCTTAGTATAGTTTTAAATAGCTTTTGCAATTTAGCTTTTTATAATGTCTTAATTCAGTGAATGTAATCTCTTTTTCAAGCTTGTAATCTGTTACTCTTTTATTAATAAAAAGTGTGTTTTCATTTTAATGTGCAATTTATGTTTTACTTAATAAGCAATTTGGTTTAATAAGCTTTTAATTGATTAAATGGTTCTTAATAAGTTGTCATCTTAGATTTACTCATAAGCTAGCTTTTAATCCAGTTAAGCTCACCAAAGCTTAAATGAGCTTAATATCACTCAAATCTCACCCAAAATTACCACAGCTTTTATGGAAGGGAAGCCAATAAGGGATGGGCTTCCAGGACCCTACCAGCTTATCCTAGGATAAGCGCTGAGCTTTTTGAGTAGCTCCTCGAGCTTTATTAAGCATTGTTTAAGCTAAGGCAGTTGTAAGTCTTCCTTTTATATTTTATAGCTCCTTAATTGCATTGCTAGCTAAATCTGTCCATTACTTGCTTATAGCTTCTTAGATTTGCTATTTTCTTGCTAAATTCTATTTGTTATAGCTTATTAATGCTTAATATAAATGTTTATGCTTAATTTGTTTGTTTGTTAGTTTGAGATCTTTAGTTTTCATAATCTGTCCTAAATTTGTCAAAAATACAGAAAAATTAGCATAGATAATCAACTTATTTGTCCTGCTTATTTAGCTGCTTAAATCTGCTTATTAGGTTTATTTCTAGCTTGTTATTATCTGGTGTAACTTCTTTGATAATTAATACTAATCTTCATAAGCTTAATATGGGATCTAAGAAATTAAAGGGGTGTTTGGCTTATGACAGTACTAACTAAAGTTAGTACTGTCATTAGTTATTTGGTCCTTTAGTTTCATTTTAAATCTCATTATTAGGTTTATTGGATCTGGTTTTAATGTTGCTTGTAGGTTTAAGCAAGAATTAATCCATTTTGTTAGTTAATAGAAGGTTCTGAGTCACTAAGCTCAGATCATTAAGCTTATTTGGTTCAATTGTTTCTAGCTGTTAACCTTAGTAGAATTGTTGTGGCTTTAGTGTTTAATTAGTGTAGAAGTAAGTTTGTAGTGTCTACACTATTTGGTTCATTTAGATGTCATTTACATCAGCATAGTTAAAATAGCTAAACAGCCACTTTTAAAATTAATTTTCAAAGGGTTAAAGTAGTTATTAGCTTTTGATTTTTATAGACAGTAGAGAATTTAGGGATCTATTTAACTTGATTAGGCTTGTCTTAGCTTAATTAGTTGCTTAGATTATCTATTTTTAGCCTGCAATTTAGTAATTTGTCATTTTAATAAAAATTTCAAAAAAAAAAATTGTGTATTCTGTCTGCATAAGCCTTTTTCATCTAGCTTAATTTAGTCTTGTTAACTTTCAAAATAGTTATTAAAAGCTGTTTTTAATAGTTTGGAGATCAAGCTTTTTAGAGATATAAGTCAAAAAGTTCTAAGGATCTTTTAGCTGTCTTAAAAATAAGTTCAAAATAGCTAGTTTGTCTGTTTGGGATAACAAATTTTCTTTAAGTGCTTATTAGAGATTTATAGCTTATTTCTTGTAGTTTTTGTGTGATTTTTGTTTTAACTTGCTTATTAGGTTAGATTTTAGTAGTTTACAGCTTATTAAGGTTAGATTTTAGCTTATTTTAACTTTTCATTAAAAAACCAAAAACATAGAAAATCAGTATAAGTAGTCTTTTCATTTAGCCTTTTCATTGCTTATTTAAATCTCAAAATGTCTTTTGTTTATTGTTTAAGATAGCTTATAGGCCAGGCAAAAAGGTAGCATAAGCTAGATTCTCATAAGGATCTGTTTTAATGCTTAAAAATAAGCTCAAAGTCTGCTGGTTGTCTGTTCTCATAGAAGTTTTCTCATAAGTGCTTAATTTGATTTTCAGCTTATGGCTTAATACTTTTGCTTGAAATTGGTTTGCATTTGCTTATTAAGGAAGTGAAAAAGTACTCGTAGCTTTATTAATTCTAGGTTAAGCTCATTCTAGTTTTCTAGTTACCATTAGTTTAAGTAAAAAGCTAATTTGCCTTTCAAGTTTAAACTGTCAACTTTTAAGCTAATTTTTAGCTTATTCAGTGATTTTCATAAAAAGTTTCTTTAGAGAAATTTGCTTATTTTCAGTAGCTTAACAACTTTGTTTTAAAAAGTTTTGCAAAATAAAAAAAAGGGGAACGAAGGAAGTCATGGGTGAGCAAGGCTCGAACCCATGACCTCAACCTTATTCACCCCTTTTATAAACCTCACAACACACACCCTCACCAACGTGCCCTGGGACTTTTTCAGTTTAACTTTGCAATTATAATTTCTTTTATGAGGGACATTTTATGCCATTTAGGTTATTAGGGTTCTTCAGCTTATTCGACACACCACCACCCCCCCCCCCCCCACCCCCCCCCCCCCCACACCTCACCCCCATCCAGACATAGAGACATATAAGCTGTGTTACCAAGTTTATTTTTCTTAGATTCCACACTATTCAAGCTATTTTTCATGATTTTTTCAGAATTTTTATAAATAGTTTAGTATTTTTAAACATTTAATTTCATTAAAATCGTTTTTAATTAATAAAAAATTATAAATAAGTCAAAAAAATATAATTCTTTTTTAGAAAATTTTCTTTTAACATTTTGAACTAGGAAAAAATATGATTAGCTTTTTTAGGGTTTTTTTAAATTCCTAAAATTTCAATTTTTAAAGAACTGGGACTTGAATCCCGTTTCTAGTTTTAGAGTTTTAGGCCCTAAAAACAACTTCTTTTTAGTCTAGGGTCTTTGTTTAAGCTTTTTAGTCAATTAAGTCTTATAAAAAACAAAAAGATCATTTTAGGCTTAATTTTGATAATTTAGTTTTTTAGGTCCCGTTTAGGATTCCCATTTTGCGTTTTTATTTAAAATTTATCTTCCCTTAAGTATTTTTAAGTTTTTGCCTTAATTTTCTCGTAGTTTTAGAAAACCAATATTAATCTTGTCCCATTCAAGCTTCGATTCTCAAAACGACTCTCAACTTTCAATTGCATTCCTCGTTGGGGATAACGACCCGGGAATCATACTCCCAGATTACTATAATTGTGATATTTTTGATTCCTACCCTCTTATTATTATATAATATATATTATAAGTATATCTTATATTTATATTTATAATTTATATATCTATATAAAGGTATAATCAGAATAAAAGATCAGTTTTTTGGCGCCGCTTGCCGGGGGAGGGGTGTTATCCGATAGTTGGAGCCGTTTAAAATTTTTTGTTTTGAAGATTCTTGTGAAGTTAATTTGTTTATTTTCATAAACAAATACAAAAAGAATTTTCTTTTCTTTTAATAGTATATATAATATAAAAAATCTAAAAAAAATCAAAAATTTAAAAACATTGTCTATAAAAAAAGAAATAAAATAAAAAATTCATCAAGTTGGTAAAAGATCACAACAATAATACTTTTCAATTGATGTAGTAGCCATTAAAAACTTCCGAACTATAGAATCAAAAACTTACACTTTTTTGTGTCTCTCGCGGACGTACGACCTCACCTCTTAAAGTTAAACAAACTCCTTTGTGCGTTTTCCTTTGAGAGAGTTACCGAGAAGCGAGATGATTATTTGGTTTAAGTGTCTTATCTCATTGTCCGTATTTAAAATTTAGAGTGAATACATTGTTGAAAAACCAAAAAACTAAAAAAAAAAATTTTAAAAAACAAAAAATTATATAATTTTCTTTTTTTTATCAATTTAGTGCATGCCGCACGCGTTCTCAATCTCGGTTAATTCTAAAAACCGTAACACTGCAAGCAATCAGTCCACCAAATTTTGTTGAAACCATTTTAATCTTGTTGAACCTATTAAAAAATCAAGCTCCTCTCCGTAGTTACGGATGTGACTGATATAGGACTATGGCTCAATTGCCTCGAAGCAACCTTCCTGTGTGGGGTTACGAGGAGGCCATCGTGTGCCAGATAATCATCGCGGGGAAAACTTTGAGTTTAAGCACGGTTTGCTTACCCGCTGTTCAAAAAAATCAATTCTGTCGGACATGACAAGAAGACCCGCTTATGCTCACATCCGTTATTTCAACAAGATCACTTCTACGATGAAGTTCCCGAACGTCCCAGTACGTTGGTAAGCTTATGCTTTTCCCATTTCTCTGAGGTGTTGAGCCCGGGATTTGGCTTGGAAAAGAAACCCCTCGATCGATTCTAACATGGATGATTTTGTTTCTCGAATTCATCAACAAATTTCTTTTCCTCCTTCCCAAAACACAAAATTTCGAAATGAGTTCACGAGATTTCAAACAAAGATTTGATGAATCTTTCTACGAGGCATGGGACCGATTCAATGATCTTCTTCGAGCATGCCCATATCATGGATTTTCGGAGTTACATCAACTCGATACTTTCTATAATGCTTTGAACTCTAATGATCAAGATTCGTTGAATTCGCCAGGGTGTAACTTTTTGGATTAAAAATGCCCGTTGACTGCTAATGAATCATAGAAGCAATCCAAAGTCGTTAATTTTCACGTAACAAACCGGTTGTTGCAAAAGTGAGTTCGAGCTCTTCTACCCTCGGTATTTCTCCCGATGTTGCCGAACTTAAAGATATGGTGAAAGATTTACTTCTGGATAAGAAAAATCAAAACCAAGCTCCCCCTCCCGTGAAAGCGGTCGCGGAAAGTTGTGTTACTTGTGGTGGTGCTCATTCTTATCAAAATTGTCCCGCCATCGAGATGGCACGTTTATCGTGACAAATTCAAGAATTTGTTTCCCATAAGTTAAACAGCTAATTTCAAATCAAGGAAATATCGGTTACCGAGACCCGATTGTAATCAAATTCGACCTCCCGGTTTTTCCTCCCGTTCAACAAAAAAACTAAGGAAACTAATCAAACCGATACAATCCAAGACCGGGGAAACAATTACAACTAAAGCCAAATTTATCGACCTCCGATTAATCAACCCCCGGTTCACCAAACTCCACCTTACCAAGCTCCAGCTCTGCAAACACAAGGTGTGACGAAAAACGATTTTGAAAGCTACGTCAAGGCTAATGATGCGGTTATGAGAAAATTGCAAGGACCAACCAAAAACTACTGACAAAATCACAATATGACTAACTTTAACGGACAGCTTTTCCAAATTCGTGAATTCCAATACCGCTTCTATCTTTCAGGTTCATGGGTTCACTCCCTAGTAATACCATTACTAACCCGAAGGTAGACTTGAAGGGTATTACCACCCGAAGTGGTGTTGCTTATCAAGGACCCACTGTTCCTACTACTACTTCTTCTCCTCCTAAACTAGTGGAACGTGAAACCAAGATGACAAAGGACATGGTGCTTCCTACTAATAACGGAAGTACCAAAGATGTCCAACCTCCGGTTGTCCAAGTTCAACCTCAAATGACAAATTCTGAGCCCGTTGTTACTCCTGTTAGTGCTCCGATGCCTAACTTGAAACCGTCAATTCTATATCCTTCGAGACGTAATGATGAAAAGCGCCGTGAAAAACCTAACGACCAAATTGATAAATTCTACAAAATCTTTCAAGATATGAGTTTCGAAATTAGCTTAGCGGATGCTTTGATTCTTATGCCAAAATTTGCTTCTACTCTTAAAGCTTTAATTGGAAACAAAGAAAAATTAAGTGAAAAGGCTGAGATCCTTTGAATGTGCTTGCTCGGCGGTTATCCTCAACAAGTTACCTGAAAACTTGGAGACCCCGACAAATTTCTAATACCGTGTGATTTTCCCGGAATGAATGAATGCTTAGCCTTGGCCGATCTTGGCGCTAGCATAAATATCATGCTATTATCCGTGTGGAAAAAGGTTTCTCTTTCGGAACTCACTCCTACTTGTATGACTCTTGAACTTGCAGACCCGTTTCGATACCGAGTACCGATCGGATTCAGCTCGACTGATGTTCTACCTAAAAGTAGGAAAGTTCAATTTCTCGGCGTACTTGTAGTCGTAGACTTTGATGACGATCCCCTGAGTTCCCCCTTAAAAAACAATTTTTCTCGGGAGATCCTTTTAATGTCTGGACGTGCGTTTGATTGATGTGTAGAAGTGAGAATTAACTCTTCGTGTTGGGAAAAGAAGCCGTATAACATTCAATCTTGGACCAGATCTTAGAGATACTCCTCTTATTACGATGATAATGACGGCGAACCGAATGCGTTATTTGAAATGGCTTGTGAGGTTAGTATTCTCAGTAGCTTCTCTCGGTTTCTCCGATGTGATCGGGAGTGGCAATCCACTTCTTACTATGACTACCGATCGTTTCTACTCTTCTCGACTCTCACTCCCTTCGGGGATGTGATTTTTTTTGAGGAAGTCGATGCTTCTCGCTCTTTTGAAGATGATCCACAACTTCACACCAGAAGTTGATAACTCTTCTATGACCGGAGGGGGATATTCTTCTTCTTTGAATTTTTCATCTAAATGATGTCCCATCACCCCCTCCCAACAAGGATGTTAATTTGCCTGAAATTCGAAAAAGAACAAAAGGTTTGTGAAGCTACAAATGATTAAATCTTCAATTGATGAACCTCCCAATGTCGAACTCAAGGACTTACACTCTCATCTCGAATACGATTTTTGAGGTGACAATATGTTGCACGTCCATAATTGCTAAAAGACTTGAGTGTCGAGAAAAAGCGTATCATAATGTTTTTGAAGTCACACAATCGAGCCCCAAATCGCCTTGGAAACTCTCTGACAATCAACGTGGGTTTTAACCGAATTTTGTACTCACAGATTCTTATGGAAGAGGTCTACAAAACGGCGGTTCAAATCCAAAGGGACGAGGTGTAATCCAAAAATCCTCTAATGTCATCAGAAATGGAGGTTGAAAAAGTTCCGTTGGAAGCTGGATTAATTACGCAGATTTCGGATAGTCCTTGGGTGAGCCCCGTACATTGCGTACCAAAAAAGGGTGGCTTTACCGTTGTTGAAAATGAATTGATTCCGACTCGACTGGTTACGGGATGGCGTGTATGCATTGACTACCGAAAGTTAAATGATGCCACTCGTAAAGACGCACTTTCCACTACCGTTTATGGATCAAATGCTCAAGAGATTAGCGGGAAATGAGTACTATTGTTTTCTCGATGGTTTCTCGGGTTACTTTCAAATTCCCATCGACCCTCATGATTAAGAAAAGACAACATTCACGTGTCCTATGAAAACGTTTCATTATACCGTCGGCATGCCGTTTGGGCTTATTGCAATGCACCTGGACATTCAAAGGTGTGTTGTGGATGGCTATTCTTTCATGATATGATCGAAAAAATGATGGAGTCTTCTGGGACGATTTGCGGGTTCTTTGAGGAATTGATTAGAAAACTTGCCTCTCTGATGTAGACAAGATGCTTTCAAGGTGTGAGACACCAATCTTTGTCTAAAATTGGAAAATAGTTCATTTTATTGTAATGAAAGGCTCTTGCCTTGGCCATAGAATTCCAAAAAAGGGAATTGGGGTTGATAACGCTAAAATCGAATGTGATTGATAAGTGTACATCATCTCCACCACATCTAGTATGTGGTGTTCAGAGTTTTCTCGGTCTTGCCGGGTTGTCTACCGACGGTTCATTAAAAAAAAGGAGAATTTTTTTTCAAAAAATTTCCGACTGTGCAATCATCTCTTGGAGAAAAATACTCCGTTCATCTTCTCTATGAAATGTATTCAAGCCTTTTGAAATGTTAAAAAATAACGACTAAAGCTCAAATCATTGTTGCCCCTGGATCTTGACCTATACCCTTTGAAGACTTATGTGTGATGCTAAGCGACCTTTGCCATGGTTGCAGTATTGGGGACAACGTCATGAAAACACTTTAGGCCTATTACACTATGCTAGTAAAACGCATATGAACGAGGCAGGGAAAATCGCATTACACCACGACGGGAGAAGCCCCCTATAAAGAAAAAAGAAAAAAACCAATAAAAGTATAAAAGAAATAATGAAAAAAAAGATAAGAAAAGAAAGAAAGAATAAAGTTAGAAAGAAAGAAAAATAAAAAGAATAAGAAAAAATAAAAAGAATAACACAAAGGAGAAAAAATAGAAATAAAAAGATAAGAAAAAATTTCAAGAAAAAAAGAAAAGAAAAAGAAAGAAATGTTAGCCGTGGTGTATGCCTTTGAAAAATTCCGATCTTACCTTATCTTGACAAAGCGTAGTGTTATACGGACCATCGCCTTAAATATTATTTGCTAAAAAAGATTCAAGGCAAGATTTTGCTCCGGTGGGTTTCTTCTCCTTCAGGAGTTCTGATTTCAACGTATTGACACAAAAGGATGGCGAGGAGAGATCTCGCGGTCCCGATCATCTTTACGATTAGAAAATCCGTATGAAATCATTCGTGCTCGACCCAAAAGAGGTGGAAATGAAAAGTTTCCTCTCGATAACACTTATATGGTGAATTCTGTAGTGACTTATAGTTACCTCGTGGTGTTTTGCCGATTATTGCAATTTCCAGCGGGGAACTTCATTGTTTTTTAAAAAGGGAATGTCGTCTCCAGCAGAAAAACATGTTTTCAAGGATGTTAAACAATAGTTTTGGGTCGGAACCCTATTTGTTCAAAATATGGGTGACGAAAATCAAAATGATGCGGCGGTGTGTTGCTGGCAGAAGCTGTTGGACATCCTAACAGCTTTGCCATAGTGGACCCACCGGGGGACATTTACCGGTGGCCAAATACACCGCCAAAAGTTTTTGACTCAAGGATTTCTACTTGGCCACGATTTACAGAGATGCCCATGACTTGGTCACTCGATGTGGACAATTGTCTGCGTCAAGGAAAAATTTTGTTTTAGCGTGATGAAATGCCTCAAAGTTTCCATCAAGTTGCGAAATCTTTGAAGTGTGGGGCAAGATCTTCGTAGCCGTTCCCATCTTCACGATACGGGAACAATACATGCTCGTGGCCCGTTCGACTATTGTCAAAATGGGTTGAAGCGAAAACGCTCCCACCAACGGACGCTACGAGTAGTTTGCAAAAATTTCGTTAAATCTCTCTTCGCCCGTTTCGGGTGCCCTCTTGCTATCATTAACGTGATCGCGAGAACACCATTTTTTGCAATGACTAGTTTGCAAAGGTCATGCTTAAATACGGGAGTTAACTCACCGTCTCTTCCACCGCGTATCACCCACAACAAGTGGGTGGCAAGGTTGAGGTATCCAATCGTTTGGCTTGAAAAAGAATTCTTAAAAGGACCGTTGGGCGATAACTTGCCTCTTGGTCGAATAAAACTAGATGACACTCTTTGGGCCTTCCGTACAGCTTACAAAACACCCATCGGGTGTACCATACAAGCTCGTGTACGGAAAGGCATGTCATCTACCGATCGAGCTCGAGCACAAAGCCTACTGGGCCTTAAAGCATGCAAACTTTGACCTTGAGACCGCGGGTGATCATCGTAAAGTTCACTCAATGAACTAAATGAACTTCGTGATCATGCCTATGAGAACTCTTTGATCTATAAAGAGAAAAACAAAGAGGATCCATGATCTAAAGATCAAAAACCGCGGTTGTCAACATCGGTATTAATCATAGTCCCCCTTTTTAACTCTCGATTGAAAGATGTTTCTCAGGCAAATTCAAATCCGTTGGTCCCGGACCATTCACCATCTTTCCCAAGTACTTCCCATATGGCACCGTTTGACGTTATTCAAAAATCCGGTGCTAAAATTTCAAGGTGAACGGTCATCGAATTAAGCACTACTTTGGAGGGGACGTACCACAATTGGTTATCCCGGACCTCCAAACCTTCCCTAAAGACAAATGAATTCGGAGATTGGGTCAAGCTTTGTGGCCCTAAACAAGCGCTTCGTGGGAGGCTCCCCATGCTTATCCTTCTATTTTCTTTCTTATTTCTATTGTGATGTGAGGAGGCTTGTACTCTTCCGTTTCTTGTTGTTTGTGCTTATGATTTTTTGTAGGATTGAACCAAAATTTTTTGAAGACTCTCGTGTTCGGGTGTTTTTGAGTTTGTTTTGTCCGGTTACGCGAGCTTCCTAGCCTTTGCTTGCCATTAGTTTGGGGAAATCCGATATCCTAATCTTATCGACTAACGTTTATCTTTAAGCATACTTAAAATAACGGCTTAGAGGACCATTTTAAAACTTGAGGACAATGTTAATTCTAGTTTGGGGGGGGGGGGGGGGATGGGGGATCTATTCGATTTGGTTATGCATGCAGCCGGTTGTTCTTACGTACCCCGTTTTCCCACAAAATTTTAAAAAATATAAAAAAAAAATTAAAATTTTAAAAATAAATAAAATAAGTGTTTTGTCACAAATTTTGACTTTCCTGCTGGGTAGAATAAGAATAAATTTTGACTCGATCGAGCGTGTTGAGCTCTAGCTTGTTCCTTAACTTTTAGGCTTAAGCGTTGCGCGGGAAAATCGCGATGTACGGAAAATGATAGAGTAGTATGAGTTGGATTGCTAAGCAAGGTATTATTTGGAAATCTTAAGAGATCTGGTGTATTTGTGCTTTTTCTCACATAAGCTCTTAACCGACTAAAATACGTGGTTGGTTTTTGGAGATTAAATTAAAATCAATAATTTTTATGTAATATATAGCAGAAATTTTAGTCTTAGTTCAAATTTATACTTAAATTTTTCAAAAAGAAGTCTTCTCTATATAAAGTAATATATAAAAAAAATGATAAAATGATGAAAAAAATAAAAAAATATAATAATAATAAATATAAACTGTGGGCTGATAAAAGTTTACTACCTCTTACCGGCTCACAACCGATGTGGTAGTCTTCTAAAGAAATCCCATAGTAAGAATAAAAATCCGAGACTGATAAAAGTTTGCTGCATCTTGCCGGCTCACAACCGATGTTGCAGCCTTCTAAAAGGTCGAGGGTTACAATTGCATAAATGTTATATTTAATATTAAGTTTAATTAATAAATAGATTTTTTTTGTTTAAATTTTAATATGCTTTTTGAACTTTGACTATTCTATTTAAGTCTTTTAAGCTATGTAATACGGAAACCTGAGAGTTTTTGATACTAACTGTGAAGGTCGTGGAGTCCGATGATACTAAGTCTCTGTGGGATGTCAAAAGAATGGCTCTCTAGCCGCAAGGTTGGGAGTGCCGAGACGAAAGTCGGCTACATGGGATGATCTCGCCATTCAAACTATTATTCTCTGGTAGGAATCGGGAAGCCATAGTATTGCATAACATTGATCCATGGTTGAAATTCAAAATAGCACATTCACATAAGATATAATAAATGTCGGGAGTAAAAAGTTCACAAGTTGCAAATATGAGTAGTGTTAGCATCTTTACTGATATTTAACTGTGATTTCGTTTTAAGCTTGGTTTGGATAAGTGAAAAGTCGGGGACGATGAATTTATCCTTTTTGGGGCATTCTCGGATCGAAATGTATTTTGTTCTATGATCCCTAACGGTTATGGAAATAACGAAAGTCAGAATATTCTAGTTAATTAATAAAAAAATCATAAAAATGGAAAAAAAAATTGAAAAATGGGAAAATGGGGTGTTTTAAAGCTTGTAATTTCTTAACTCTCCCCACAAAAGTCTTTGCTACTTTTTCAAAGATTTAGTTTGGGGAAGTTCTAAGGTATTTGGTTTTGTAGCATATAATATTGCGTGAGGACACGATAATCACTTAGTTTCGGGAATTTTGATATGTGAGAAATCACATATCCTTATTATATCCAAAATGGCCCTTAAATGATTAAAATGTGCAAATATATGTTTGTATTTGTGTATTTTATTGTTTGTGAATGTGTAGGTACGGATATGCAAAAATCACAAGAAAACGGTCAAAACTGGACAAACACGAACACGGGAACGGATAGAGTGCACAAGAGCCGGAAGTTTCTAGCAAAAGGTCATCAAAAGTCAACCATTGGTCAACCCTTGGTCAACCATTGGTCAACTCATAAAAGACAAAATCTTCAAAATGCCCTAAATGTTAAACCAAATTTCACCATAAGTCCCTAAACCCTAACACCGTTATCTCCTTTTTATAAAAGAGATAACGGTCCGTTATCTCCTATAAACCCTTAAAACCATTTATAACCAAGCCCACTTAACCAAACCTGTGGCCCAATTCTTTATACCCGGGCCCAAGTCAAACCCCCAAATCCTTGGGTCAAATAAAGATATAAAAAGAAAAGAAAAGGGCGAGAAATCCCATTTTTACTATTCATTGTCGTTCTCAGCAATTACCCACCTCAAAATCATGGGGTAAAATGCAATTGATAGCGTGGCTCTAAGATTCGAGTACCAAGTTATGAGTTGGCAGAGTAAAACGTCACCAAGGCCTCTCATTGACCAAGACACATCAAGGAGGACACACGTGGATGCAAGGAAACACACAAGGAATGGAAATTTTACACTAAATCTTTTGCTAAAGAAGCACAAGTACTTTGACACACGGATTGCCATACTGGCAATCCGTGTGCTCACTTATTTGATCCAACGGCTTAAACAAAGGATCCAATGATTGGCATTAATGGACGAGATCAAAGCTTGAAGGAGTATGTTGAGAGACCTAGAAGCTTCTCTCTCAGATATAAATACAAGACCTTCTCACTCACAGAAAGGGGAGATAGTTTTTAGAGTAACTTAGAGTAATATTAGCTTATTATTGTAATTTCAGCTTCAAAGTTGTATTTGGCTTAAGGTCTTTAAAATCAATGTAATTTTTCTTTATTAAGTTTGTACTCAACTGTTTGAATTAATAAAAGTTAGTTTTCTCAATGTTCAATTATTAAGATGTGTTTTCATTATGATCTAATAAGCTCTCTTTATAACCTGTTAAATCTCAATAAGCTGTTATTTCTTATATATTTAATCTCTTTGTGTAGGTTTTTGACCTTTTGCCTTGGTCAAGGGCATTTGGTTGAGACTTGCATTTGAGTCGTTATATATATATATATACTACCAGCGAATCAATAATCAACTTATTTGTTCTGCTTATTTAGCTGCTTAAATCTGCTTATTAGGTTTATTTCTAGCTTGTTATTATCTGGTATAACTTCTTTAATCATTAATTCTAATTTGGATTGAGATCCTCTAAAGTTAAGATCAATATGACCGGTCATGTTCTCTCATATACAAAATAGCGGGTCCCTTATTCTGTAGGTCCCGCTGTTTTAGTTGTGAGATAACATGATGGGTCATGTTGATCTCAACTTTAGAGGATCTCAATCCTTCTAATTTTCATAAGCTTAATATGGGATCTAAGAAATTAAAGGGGTGTTTGGCTTATGACAGTACTAACTAAAGTTAGTACTGTCATTAGTTATTTGGTCCTTTAGTTTCATTTTAAATCTCATTATTAGGTTTATTGGATCTGATTTTAAGGTTGCTTGTAGGTTTAAGCAAGAATTAATCCATTTTGTTAGTTAATAGTAGGTTCTGAGTCACTAAGCTCAGATCATTAAGCTTATTTGGTTCAATTGTTTCTAGCTGTTAACCTTAGTAGAATTGTTGTGGCTTTAGTGTTTAATTAGTGTAGAAGTAAGTTTGTAGTGTCTGCACTCTTTGGTTCATTTAGATGTCATTTACATCAGCATAGTTAAAATAGCTAAACAGCCACTTTTAAAATTAATTTTCAAAGGGTTAAAGTAGTTATTAGCTTTTGATTTTTATAGCACAAGTAGAATTTAGATCAATTTAACTTGATTAGGGCTTATCTTAGCTTAATTAGTTGCTTAGATTATCTATTTTTAGCCTGCAATTTAGTAATTTGTCATTTTAATAAAAATTTAAAAAACCAAAAAAAATTGTGTATTCTGTCTGCATAAGCCTTTTTCATCTAGCTTATTTTAGTCTTGTTAACTTTCAAAATAGTTATTAAAAGCTGTTTTTAGTAGTTTGGAGATCAAGCTTTTTAGAGATATAAGTCAAAAAGTTTTAAGGATCTTTTAGTTGTCTTAAAAATAAGTTTAAAATAGCTAGTTTGTCTGTTTGGGATAACATATTTTCTTTAAGTGCTTATTAGAGATTTATAGCTTATTTCTTGTAGTTTTTGTGTGATTTTTGTTTTAACTTTCTTATTAGGTTAGATTTTAGTAGTTTATAGCTTATTAAGGTTAGATTTTAGCTTATTTTAACTTTTCATTAAAAAACCAAAAACATAGAAAATCAATATAAGTAGTCTTTTCATTTAGCCTTTTCATTGCTTATTTAAATCTCAAAATGTCTTTTGTTTATTGTTTAAGATAGCTTATAGGCCAGGCAAAAAGGTAGCATAAGCTAGATTCTCATAAGGATCTGTTTTAATGCTTAAAAATAAGCTCAAAGTCTACTGGTTGTCTGTTCTCATAGAAGTTTTCTCATAAGTGCTTAATTTGATTTTCAGCTTATGGCTTAATACTTTTGCTTGAAATTGGTTTGCATTTGCTTATTAGGGAAGTGAAAAAGTACTGGTAGCTTTATTAATTCTAGATTAAGCTTATTCTAGTTTTCTAGTTACCATTAGTTTAAGTAAAAAGCTAATTTTTAGCTTATTCAGTGATTTTCATAAAAAGTTTCTTTAGAGAAATTTGCTTATTTTCAGTTGCTTAACAACTTTGTTTTAAAAAGTTTTGCAAAATAAAAAAAAGGGGAACGAAGGAAGTCATGGGTGAGCAAGGCTCGAACCCATGACCTCAACCTCATTCACCCCTTCTATAAACCTCACAACACACACCCTCACCAACGTGCCCTGGGGACTTTTTCAGTTTAACTTTGCAATATTAATCTTTTATAGACATTTTAGGCCTTTTAGCTTATTAGGAGTTTTTAGCTTATTCGGCAGCTTATTTGATAAGCTGTGTTACCAAGTTTATTTTTCTTAGATTCCACACTATTCAAGCTACTTTTCATGATTTTTTTTAGAATTTTTATAAATAGTTTAGTATTTTTAAACATTTAATTTAATTAAAATCGTTTTTAATTCATAAAAAAATTATAAAAAAGTCAAAAAAAATAAAATTCTTGTTTAGAAAATTTTATTTTAACATTTAGAACCTAGGAAAAATAGATTTGCTTTCGTAGGGTTTAAATTTCAAAATTTTGATTTTTAAAGAACGGGATTGAATCCCGTTCACGTTTTTAAAGTTTTTAAGCCTTAAACACCTTCATTTTTAGTCTAGTTTTCTTTGTTTTAGCTTTTTAGTCAATTAAGTCTTATAAAAACCAAAAAGATCATTTTAGGCTTAATTTTGATAATTTAGTTTTTTTAGGTCCCGTTTAGGATTTCCGTTTTGCGTTTTTAGTTAAAATTTGTCTTCCCTTAAGTATTTTTATGTTTTTGCCTTAATTTTATTGTAGTTTTAGAAAACCAATATTCATCTTGTCCCATTCAAGCTTCGATTCTCAAAACGACTCTCGACTTTCAATTGCATTCCTCGTTGGGGATAACGACCCGGGAATCATACTCTCGGATTACTATAATTGTGATTTTTTTCACTCCTACCCTCTTATTATTATATATTATATATTATAAGTATATCTTATATTTATATTTATATAATATATATTATTAAAGGTATAATCAGAATCGATCACTCGGCTAAGATTGGAGCCGCGACAACGTGTGTCGGGCTTTCAGGTGAGATATTAGTTGTGGGCTCAGTGGAATCAGGCTCAATAAGAGTGGGTTGGATGGGCTTAGTAATGGTTGGCTCGACAGTGTTGGTGGAAGAAGATGGTCGGATGGTCGGCTCGTCATCATCCAAAAAAGTATATGAGGGGGCCGAGTTGGGTGTGACGGAGCCGTAAGGAAAAACTGTTTCGTCGAAAGTGACGTGACGAGAAATGATTACTTTATTGGTGGCAAGGTCAAGACACCGATATCCACGATGATTTGAGGGGTATCTAAGAAAGATACACGGTGTGGACCGGGGTGCGAGTTTATGGGATGAGTCAAGGTGGGGATAGCAAAGGCAGCCAAAAACACGTAAAAACGTGTAGATGGGTTTAGTATTATAGAGGCGGGTATGAGGGATGTCATGATTGATAGCGGTGGAGGGGAGTATATTAAGTAAGTGGGCGGCCATGTAAAGGGCTTCAACCCAAAAGTGGGGAGGAAGATGGGCTTGAAATAAGAGGGTTCGAATTTGGTTATTAATGGTACGGATCATCCGTTCTGATTTGCCATTTTGTTGCGATGTGCGTGGACATGAGAAGCGGATGTGAATGCCATGTTTATCAAAAAGACGGTGAAGGGTGTGGTTGTCAAACTCACCACCATGGTCACATTGGAAGGCTCTTATTTCAACTTTAAATTGAGTTTTAATGAATGAACGAAATTGAGCGAATTTACTGAAAGTATGAGACTTGTGTCTCAATGGATAAACCCAGATATAATGCGAAAAATGATCCAAAAACAAGACATAGTATTTAATTCCACTAATGCTCGGAACAGGAGAAGTCCATAGATCTGAGTGAACAATATCAAAAGGAGAATGAACAATAAAATCCGAACTAGCAAATAGAAGTTTCATGTGTTTGCCAAGCTGACACGCATGACAAAGCACGAAAGACTTCGTTTTATTATACAAAATACTATTACTAGAAATTAAAGACCACAACACTTCACTTCCAGAATATCCTAGTCGTTGGTGCCACATATGTTGACTCGTGATGAAAGCTTGGGGATAGGTGGTGGGTTTTGTGACGGGGTATAGATCTCCAGCACCTGTATCCATATTCCCCCCTTCGTTGCCAAAATCCTGTAAAGTCAACGTGTTAAAAGCTTGTGGGAGAGTGGTTTCTTGAGCTAAATTGTTAGTACTCGAGGAACCCACGTGAGCCTGAAGTTGCTGTCCGAGGGAATGTTGGGCCTGCCCAACATTACCAGTTTTAGTGCGTGTACCTGCTGATCCACGATTGTTATTGTTCCTTTGTTGGGCCTGTTGGGCCTCAGCAAGCAAGGTTTGATGGGCTTGAAGGAGTTGACTATATGCATTCAACAATTGTCCCTGGCTTAAACCCCCTGTACGACTATGACTTCCAGTATTATTCCCACTTGTGCCACGTGATGAAAAAGTGGCAGATGCATCATGAATTCTATTATTTGGACTCCCCTATGCAACCGAACCATGAAAACTATTGTTGGGTATTCGGTTGTTATTATCATGCACAAACTTACACCTATCGGCATACATACAAAATCCACGGGCAAAGTTCCTACATATGGAGTTCCACCGAGAGTTGTTACCTGGTGGTTTAGAAGTTGACCGAGAGTTCTTTCTGTTGATGCGAGATTAAGCCATTGTCACCATTGATCGTACGGTTTCCAAATCCGAGAACGGTTCCCTGGTGAGCATTATGTGAGCGACATGGTCGTATTTTTCACTAAGCCCATTTATCGCGTACGTAACCAAGTATTCATCCGTAACATTGGAGCCCAAATTACTCAGCCGAGATGCTATCGCGTCGATCTTGCGAAAGTATGCATCAACTGTGAGATCTCCTATGTCCAGACCACGGAGTTCTCCAACCAACCCAACTCTTTTTGAACGCTTATTATCAGTGAAGATTTTCTCCAAAATTTCCCACGCATCTCTCGAGGTCTTAGGTTTTGCCTTCAAAACACGTTCCAAAAAGCGGTTGGATGATGCGTGTGTGGTTTATAAATCCATATTCTAATTATGCGCGCGCGCCCACGCGCGCACGTTAGCTCAATCTTACGGTTGGATGCGAGGTAGGGGCAGTACTTGTGTTTGCGGGTTGTGTCGGGCCTGAATGAAGTTGAGGACCTTGAAACCTTCGAGATGGTTTTTAAACAGTTCACTCCAGTTGGAGTAATTCAGTTTAGTACCCGAATCAATGATGATACGAGAAGCTTGATGGCGTTAGCCTGGAAGACTTTATCATAGGGAGAAGTGGGTGTGGCGGGGGGTGCGTCTAAGACCATGGTGATCGATGGTGTGTGTACGTTGGAGGCGTAGGGCAGAATGATTTGTGTGATAAGAGAGATAAGGGACCGGCCCTCAGTATTTAGGGTTTTAGCTTGTTTTGTGTATTAGGGATAATTCTTGGCTGATACCTGTACGATTTATATTATTCACATGTGTAATCTCAAATGAGTACAATAGATAATTATTATATATGTTTTCAACAATACAAAACACTAAATGGGTTAAGTTGCAGACCCAAATTATACATGCCGGGCTCTCATTATTAATACTACAACAGGGTTTGACATAGCTGGTTCGGTTTTTGTATATAAATAATTACTGTAATAGAAAGAAAGATTTTGACAACTTAAAGACTCGTGTTCTTAATGTAGACCGAACAAAAAAAAACTATTTTTAAACTCTAATATTATTCTTGGATTTGAGGGTGTATTTAAATACGTAAAGCTAATTAATACTTTTAGTTACATCGATCAATTAGCAACAATGTGAAAATGAAAGAGTTTCATATAAATCATGAAAAGATGATAAGAATAAGATTTATCCTCAGACATGATATAACCAGCTTCTTTTAATTGTCTACTCAAACCATCCAACAAACTACACATCTCAGCTGCTTTCACACGCCACACCCTTATTAGTCATCCGTCACAATAAAATCTATACCCTACATCATAAACCTTATTGCACAGCCTGAAGCCTATTCGCCTCCCATATCCTTCATCAAGATAGAACTCCTCGTTTTTAGTTGATTTTTACCAACTCCCAATTTTAATCGCCCCATAAGATGTTTGCCTCCAAAACTTATATACCGAAATTAGCAAGCCCTCGTTATTCTCCAAAAGTTTTTTTCGGCCGACAAATTTCGGTAAACTTATTCCTTTCAAAGAACCGACATCCTCAATAAACAGTGGCACACATAGCAGGTGTAGGTAGGGTCTTAAGCATTGTTCCTTTATTACCTAAGCGTCCAGCTCTTCAGTAACGATAAACCATTACAATAAGTACAAAAGAAGCTCCACAACGAGATTAAACTATAGACACTAAATGTCACCTTTTTTAATTAATGTGTGACCTTGCAGTCAAAACTAGTGAGAGCGATATGACTACTAGACTGACTGAACTGCAGATTGATCCCTTCCAAGCTTTCCTCAGAAGGTAGACTTGTTCTGGATGATTTGGATCAACGAACCCTTCTGGCTGAGCAACATAAACCTCCTCCTTCAGTGAACCATTAAGAAATGCCATTTTCACGTCCATCTGGTAGATTGGAAAAGACTTGTGTGCTGCGTAGGAAATGAAAATCCGAACTGCTTCTAAGCGAGCAACTGGTGCAAATGATTCTTCAAAATCAATACCCTCTTCCTGAGCATAACCTTATAACCTTTTCTTACTGTTCAGCACATTGAGTCGATTAGTTGCTAAATGGTTTGTCGACTAATTCCCAGACTTTTAGTCTATCGAACTGATGAAGTTTATCCTGCATTGCTTCGATCCATGCAGAATCAGCCATTGCCTCCTTAATGTTCTTTGGTTCAACAATACTCACCGTGAGCGCGAACATACACATTTCAGGATCTGTGGCAAGCTGTCATCTTGTTTGAACTGGCATGGTTGGATTTCCACGAACTTGTTCTAATGGATGATCTCTGGTCTATCGGTAATCATGAGTTTGTGGTTGAAATGAATGCACATCGGTATTATCAATGTTGCGTGAGGAAGGCTCACCAATTTCTTGTACCCGTGTACAAAAATGATTGATAAATTCAGCTTCTTGAAACGATGCATTCAGTGCTTGATCATTGTTGTTTTCCTCATCTTGACCGTGTGTTGGAGTGTAATATTCTTCAATTAAAGGACTGAAGAGAAATTCCAACCCTTATGTGACGAATCTGTCTTTTCTGCTGTAGGAACAACATTTTGTCTTGGGGGCACGGAGTCAAAGTTGTCATAATCTGACGCATTCTGTCCTTGAGGAACGAGGCCTG
This sequence comes from Tanacetum coccineum, assembly GCA_026074375.1. Taxonomy (NCBI): domain Eukaryota; kingdom Viridiplantae; phylum Streptophyta; class Magnoliopsida; order Asterales; family Asteraceae; genus Tanacetum; species Tanacetum coccineum. The sequence continues at coordinate 20,698 of BQNB010001912.1, read as the reverse complement.
AAGAGATATTTTCAACAGACATCTCTTGTCGTTGTGGTGCGAGGTCTGAACTGTTGTGATCAGACATCATTTGAACATTGAGGAACGGGGCCTGAAGTGTTATTTTCAGCAGACGCCATTAGATTCACCCTTATAACACAAGATCCGGAGGCATGGTAAAGTGAAAGAGAAATTGAGCCATGTTTATTAGAGAGAAAGGATAAGATGGGAAGTTGTATGTGTGCTTGAGAGAAAAGAAAAACCACACACACACTCACACTTTACAAAATGTGAACTTCTACCCCTCCATGGAAGTATGAAGGGGGTATTTATAGTCCCGACATCGACTAGCTAAACTAACCCGACCCGACTATAAATGATAAATGTAATTCCGGATTAGTCACCATATTTTAGGGCTAACACGGTTTTAATCCCCGTACACGTACGTATCAGATTATATGTGTTTGGTGTGAATTTATAAGCTTAGACGTATATATTTGATTATTACCACAATCATGATAATTATTTATTAAACATGTATTTAAAGATTACGGTTTTGAAAATAAATTGAAATTAAAATTTTAGTTTAATATGCATGACTATCATTATGTCCTAAAAAGAGTATTCTCAAACAAAAATAGACAAATATTGATATGTGTAATTAATGCAAGTTATATTCACCTTCACTTTTATTATAAAAATATGTCTCACAAGGGTTCCATAACTGCGAAGCTGTGAACAAAAGTGAAGATGTCTCACAAGGGTTATAGCGTTGGGATGATTAGTATTTTAGTGCCGATAGCAACATATATGTACAAATCGGATGTGAACATGGAAGTCAATGCCGACACACGATATGGTTAATGTGCACTATCTATAGGCTAATAGGCCAAATACTTTTTGCACATATCTTTTACTTAGTAAAGGAAAACGTAAAATGGGGAATTCGTATTTTAAAAAAACTAAATCATACTTAATTTAGTATTTTTTTTTAGCTTAGATTTTTTAAAAATATATTTAGAGTTAATTATTTCCTAATTTGTGTTACTGTACAACTTAAAAAAAAGGTTTTAATTATCACATATTAAAAAAAGTTAAAAAAACACATGGGCCAAATTGCTATTTCCCCAAACTTAAGATTACAAAATGTAATTCCATTACAAAACACGGGAACCTCACATAACACACAAATGTTTTTGCTCTCAAATCACCGAACCCAAGCAAATTAAACCCTCCCCATAAACTCAAATCGAAATCCAGATTTTGTTTTGATGATTCACATTTTAATCGTTTTAGCTTCAATCAGAAAAGCCCCCATTTTTCCAATTGCAGAATCAACCTTTTTTCAGTTTATGATGATGTAAAGGTATGAACTTGATCCATATTTTGTGTTTCTATAGGTTTAATCAATGTTAATTTGTTTTTCTTTTAACTAATTCAACATTTGTTTAACTGGAGTGAAAATAAAAGTCAGCCTCTTAGCTGCAAACAAAGGGTTTCGATTGCGTTAGATGTGGGAAGACGGGTCGAGTATTTGCGTAGTTTGGCACAACAAAGCTTTATTCATTGAGACCTAAAGTTGTCTAATATTCTTCTTGGTGATGATATGAGAGCAAAGGTTGCTGATTTTGGTTTGGTTAAGAACGCGGCTGATAGGAAGGCTGGGAAGTTTTCTATCATGACGAAAGTTGCAGGGTCTTTCGGTTATTTGGCTCCAGAGTATGCTGGTGAGACTTACTTATCTTTACTTTTACTGTTATGCTTTAAAGATTACATTTCTTATTTTAGATGTGGCAATTTTGACCCATCTGTAATTTTTCATCCTCAAATGGGTTAAATCATAAAGTTTAGCTAAAAGGAGAACGGGTCAAATGGGTGAAAGTCACGGAAAGTCTATGTTTAGCGTGACCCTGCCTTGCCCATTTTGTGTTGACCCGCATAAAAATAGCCTGTTTTAGACCCACAACACTTGATTAGATACATAGATCAGTAAAAGTGTGTGACTATTAGATAAACGTTAATACTAACAGCTTTGTACCAAATCAGTTCGTCATTCGTTTGAATCACTACAATCTGGCATTAAATATTCCTTATGTGATTGATTATACAAATAGCTCTGCAACACACATGTTCGGCAGTTAGGTTTAGGAAGTCATTGGTCATTACATGCTTAAATGGTCATCAATTTGGGTGTTTGGGAAAGTGCTTATATGATAGGTTGAGGTGTTTGGGATTTCTTATAAAGCTGCATGTTTTGTTTTAATAAACATTCTTAGTTATTAAGGTATTTTAAGTCTTTGTGTTATGAGCTGTTACGATATGTGTTTTTAATGTGATTTATGCTATATGCTTAATGATATGGCTAAAAAACGGGCGGGTCATGTGGATTTTGAGTAACATGTCAAACAGGTCGAGGTCAATGCAGGTAAAGTTTTGTACAATGCAGAACACATTTTGTCCACTATTTGGAACTTAAAAAAATATTTAGCGTTATAAGATTTTATTACAAAACTTATAATATTCTAATAATTTTTCAAGCTTTTAAATAAAGTTTCATGATGTTATTGTACATAAAAAAAATTGAATGTGAATATTTGACCCATTTGACCCGTTCATAAGTAACTGAATCAGTATTTCCACATATGCTCAATACAATAATGGGTAATTCATGTATCATGCAAAAATGATTCTGACAGATAAAAATAAAGATTACTGAGTAATGTTTTTCACTTGACCGACCTCGTGTGCAGTTTGTGCCTGATCCACTCTTGGAGGAGGTGAAGGAATATGTAAGAAGTGGTGTTTTATAAACTAATGGGGTCATTAGAAGGAACTGAAGGATATGGCTGTGCAGATTATTTTCCTGTGGGAAAATATCTTCAAGGAAGTCGATAAAGCATACAGAGACCAAAAGGTGATTAATCATTCTCTTTAACCATAAGAGTTGCATTTCATAATATAATTAACATTCTCTAAATGTTAACCTGGTAGAAATGAACTAAGATGTCGATCTTGAATACTGCTGGTTAACACAAGTTTACTATGAGCCACCTGGAATCTATTGTTTCATCCGCGGTGCTAAATGTCAAGATCTTATAGCAGATTTTTTTATATGATCAATTCGAGAGATATTAACTTATTGGAGTGTATGTTTAACAACAAGTATGGTACATTAATCAAAGTGCTAGGTTATATGTGATCACATACAGTAAATAAGTGTAATAATGGTTTAGCAGTAGTCTTATTTACTCCACTCGGGGCTGGGTTAAGAATGTCAATCGTATTTGATTTTTAGGTTATAGTTTAACTGATATAATTTATATCCTCCCCATTACTTTCTGTTATTGCATCAAAATATTATGGTGGTAATGTTCTTCCTCGTCCCGCTGATGGGTATCTTAAGTACGTGGGTGGCGAGACTCGTGTCATTTCGGTTCATCGTGTTATTCCGTTTAGTGGTATTGTTATTATTTAATGCTGATATTATCATGCATGCATGTTATTTATTGTTATGTTGTTTGGGTTTTTAGTGACGTGTTAGTTGTTTGAATTGGTTGTTTTTATGTGATTTATAAGATATAATGATCTGTTAATGGATGTGATGGACTTAAGATGAAGTTTGTGACATTATGGCTCGATTTCGTTAAATGATTATTGTTTGTTTTTCATAATGTGAAGGATTCATTTGAAGGAATTAAGATATTGCACTTATTCAAAATTAGGGGGTGTTTGGGTGAACCAATCTTTTTTGTGAGAAGCAGGAGGTGTTTGGTTAATGAGACTTGAATAGGAATAACGACTTACATGAAAATATCTTTGGCTGCTATGGTTATTCACTAATGGGTTATAAAAATGTAACTATCGGAAAAGCAAACATCAAAAATGATGTCTACGTAATCTATTTGAAAGAAAAATTCCATAATCAATATGCAGTGTATAATAGTGTTGTCGTTTAGACGAAACCCAAGTTTCTAATCGAGTTTCATTTCCATGCATATTCTAAACCCATGCCTAAAGACTGAAACATTTTGGGTTATAAACTCTAAATATTGTGAGATGTCATATTCTAATTTCGAGCCATGGAAAATGAAAATCTGGTAAATTTGAACCATTTTAAATATTCAGGTTCAGTTTATTATACTGCACTTCCTATTGCGTACTTGAATCAAGCAAAAGTTATTCTCAAAAATTATGTTTTTGTTTGATCACTAATTGATCGAGGGTTAGTTTCACTACCGGTTTACCTTGTGGTGGCTTTTGAGGCTTCTTTTAGCAGTAGCACTTATAACAAGATAGATTGTGTGTTTCTAATTGTTTTGGAGCCATAGTATTTGAAAGTATCTGTGTACATGTATCCCAAATCCAGTGTACGTAATCCATATGATCATTTTGATTTCAAATTGAATAAACCAAACAACTCCTTTAAGTCATCCCTTAATTCAAACTATAAGCCACCAAAATAATAATAATGACATCATATTTCGTTGTTGCACTTAAGAGAAATTCTGCTACTTCAGGCAAATGTTAGTAATTATGAAAATATCTTACTTATGTCCTGTTATGTAAAACTGACGAGACAGTCCAAACTGATAATTTTTTTTTTTGGGTATACCTGGGTTTCCGACACGACATTGCGAGCCGACTAATCCCAGGGCGACTATCCTTTTGGATAGCCCAGAGTCGGCGCAGGTGAACCTCCAAAGTTTAGAATGAACGTCCAGTTTGATTTTCTGAAGTCTTTCTTTTTTAACTTTAAACCTTATTTTTTTTGTGTGTGTTAGGTTTTGTTATTTAATCGTTAATAGTATATTATTAAAAAATTTAGAAAAAAACCCGTGCGTGCACGGGTATTATAACTAGTATACAATGATATAATAATTTCTACATGCTACCTGCAATTGCTTCCTTAATTAATCTTAAACATGACATGAAACCAGATTACAAAAAGTTTTTGTGTATGTGTAAAGATGTGTTGATTATGATTGCAAAAAGAATATTATTGCAATACTAATCCAAATCATATTAATAGGTTGTATATATGCTTACAAAACAGACGTTTGATAACATTCAAACTCTTAGATAACTTATTTTGACTTGACCCAGTTAACCCTTTTGAGATGAAAGAAAACTCAAATCGACCCATGTGTATATGAAAACATTGGTCGAAAGTGCCACTCCCAGTTTGCGGTTTCATGTCCATTAACTTGTTTGTTAGTTGATAATCTGTGAAGCATTTTTTCTAGCCCTATATCATTGTATCCGTTACTTTCATTCATGTATAATCTAGTAAAAGACAAGTAACTCAAAACTGCAACAGAGTTCAGGTTGACCATTTCAGTCAAGGAGATCAATAACTAGGTACGTATTGTAATGAATTAAGTAGGATCCCGATGCACCTCTGTTAATATTCGCATCAAATGACATGATTGTTTTAGGCTAAGAAAGGCTTATTGTCCACGAGTGCCATGTAAACACAACAAAAGATCACACATATATAGGCTATCGCAGCTGAATGAGGTAAGTGGCATTGTGAGAACCCGTTAGGCTTGGGGTCCCTTCAATCTTACAATTATCATGAAGCCTGATTCAAATCTGGATCTGTTGAATACAGATCTCCTGACCGGTCTAGACACATGCATCAAAACATAATCCTTTACAGAAATAACATATCAAATACCAAACAAACATAACCGTCATGATTGAACAATGGGGGCCTCTTTACCACTAGCTCCATAAAGATTAAGGTATAATTTCAAAAAATGTGTGACTTCATTGTATTGTACATACAATTACATAAAAACTATCAACAAATTTCAAAGAAAGAAATCAACCATGCGTTCAAAAATGACCTCATCTAGTTAGTTTAATTATAAAAACAACCATGATTGATCATACGAGCCTCTAATATAACAGTTGGTCCGCGTGGAAGAGTACTTAGAACGTATTGCTTTGCATCCATCCATACTAATCTTCCCTTTATATCAATCGAATAGGAAAGGTTGCGATATATTGAAGATAAATTGAATTAAACAAATAAATATGATATATTATATATATTGAATTTGGCATTCTAAATTCCAATGTATTCATCTTTTACCAAGTTTCATCAAATTCATGAACAAAGCATTAAAATGTATAAAAATATTGTTAACCCAACCGAAACTAAAGTTTAGGGATTTCAAAGAATTTCCAGACGAGATTTTTGTTTTGAATGTCTCCACAACGTAATAAAAGAAGTCCTCATGGGAACAGAATTAAAGCTTAATTACAAATTATCGCATACGAAAACAAGAGAGATTAAAGCAATTGAAAATGATAATGAAGAAACATAATTTACCTGTTGCAAAGGAATATTTGAAGAAACCCCACTTATGCTCTGCTACGATGTAGAATAATGAAAGGTATTAAACATTACTAATACTTATCGTTTATTGAGGGGATCCTGAAAGTACAAGTATAATCATCTTCAATCTCGAATTTAGGTTTAAAATCATATTTCTGTTTGTGAAATTCAGAATAATATTCTGGTGGTGATGTATCTGTAGGATAACTTCCACTTATCCTGGGAACGAGACTTACTCCAAACCCATGGCAAAAGCAACGAGGCATATCTGTTGGATTTGTTGGTATGCAAAAGGAAAAAGAAACCGCCTTGCATGTTTCATCCAACCATGCCGCAGTATGTCTTAATGAGCCAAATGAAACATACCCCACCCATGTTGTTTTAAAATCAGCACTCTCTTTCCAAACCACATAATCTTGAGAATCAATACCCATCAAACCATCCCTCACCTGCTTCATAGTTATCTCTGGACTACCCATCACGAGGTTGACGGCATTGTCTATAACAGCACACATTAAAAATCCACTAAAGTCATTGCACCAGTTCTGTGGAAGTTGCAATGTGCATTCCCTCCCAGCACGAAGACGAGGTCGAAAGTCCCTTGGAATCTGAAGGCCTTCAAGTTGTAGAACCATAGAGTGATTCTCAGTAGCCTTTCCCTAATTAAATTACACAAAATTAGGAAATGCGTGAAGCATTGATATTTAAAAAAAAGAAAGCTATGCATACATACATACCTGTAGCATGGATTGTAGTAATCTGTCACCGTCATTTAGATTACCCCCTCCTATAACTGACACTTGACATAACCATTTACAATTTCTGTTAACATCTCCTATGTCTGTAAGGCCTTCACAGCCGTTTGCTACGAAACTAACTAAACTTGATGGGAACACGGGAAATTTTTTAAGCCATTCGCAAAATGACAGGTCGAGGTGTACGAGGACAGTAAGTCGTGAGAGGTTGAGATCGAATTTTGAAAAATTATTGGAACCGCGGTGAGAGGCATAATCAATATCAGTTGCTGTTATTGAAATAAGGTTGGGACAATGTTCTGCAACTGATGAGATGAAACCTTGTATCCCATAGGCATCCAATGACAACTTTACTAGGTTTTCCATGTCTGTTTGGATTTCTGGGATCTCAAATTTCCAACGGCGAGAAATGATGTCAAGAGTCTCGAGTTTTTTCATATGGTCAATCTTTGGAAACCTTTTAAGGTTGGAACAGTCAACCGTTATGTATTTGAGACTTCTATGATTTCCAAGTGATGGGTGAATCTCTTCTAACTTGTTACATTCAATGATTGTCAACTTTTGAAGAGAGGGGAATCCATCAAAATCTGGTGTGCTGACTAGGTTCTCCATAAGCCTTAGTTGAAGCACTTTCAGGCGTGGTAGATGCTAATGAATACAAATACACACAAGTTAGAATATAATTAATACCGGAGTTTATGATCACTAATTCACTATTCACCAAGTATGATATAGATAAATGAAAACAAATAAGACGTGATATCTCATCATACGTATCGTGAGAAGCAACCAAAACTATACGAATTAAACTAATTCAAAGGTAGAAACATAAAGTCTAACTACACAGGTTTGACACGTTATGTGTCAATAGTCAAATAAAGTCAACTTTTTTGTACGATTTTGAGCAAAATAAATACATAAGGAAGATATATAAGGGTTTCTGACATTTGACTATATAAATGAGTAGTTATTGTCACTTGCTCCACCAATATTCTTTCCATGACAGAGCAGCAACACATTATCAGAGCAACAAGATTCATCAATAATAGTTTACTTATGTTATATAAAGGATGAACTGAATTACCTTACGACCCTCCCACAGTTCTTTTTGCAAGCTGCTACACATTTTCAGAGCAACAAGATTCATTGGTTGAAAACTGTCCGGGAATGGACTTCCAGGATAATCAGTCCATTCAATATACCGCAACTCATTTGGGAGAGAATCAGGCGCTACAATACAGCCCCTTTCCGCAATAAACCACCTTAGCTTCTTCATGTTTGCAATATTCTTCGAGTAAAGTAGTCGATGATCAAGAGATAAACATACCACTTCAGTCGTGTCATTTTCCTGCAATAAAGGAGAAAAAAAGTTAATTAGTTTTTTTGTGAAAAAGGTGAATTAAAGGAGAAACAATTCAAGGTTTAAGTGAGAGTTTAACTTCAATCAGTATGTGTGCATTAATTATTGCACATATAATGTATAATTGTATATTCGGAAAAGATAGTTTAACCCTAACCATTGTTGTATCCCCACGATACATGTTTCTGATTTCTTCATATTTCCGAAGTCTGCTATGTTTTTCAGGATTGTTAGGATGTTCCCCTCTAACAATGTAGTGTCCCATTTCTTGTACCAAATCATGCATATCAAATTTACCATTTGAATTGATAGTTATGAGAGCCTTTTGTATCAACACCCTTATCCCTATGTCAGGGTAAAAATCACAGGCGTCAAGTATCTCCATCGCACGATCTTTGGCTTCCCCCCTGAAAAAAAATGCAATATCCAAGAATAATTCTTTCTCCACCTTTTTAAGCCCATCATAGCTAATTTTGAGCTTCTCCACAATCTCACTTTCTGGAATTTCTTTTAGTCTATCCAAGGTACTCATCCACTCTTTCTCATCTTTGTCATATAGAAAAGAACCTAAAACTTTAAGTGCTAATGGAAGCCCATCGGCATAAGAAACCACACGTAATGAAAGTTTCCCATAAACTTTTAGAGGTTCCTCTTCATTATATGCGTGTTTTTTAAAGAGCCGGGAACCCTCGTCTTGTGATAATAATGTGACAGGAGAGATGTGGTCTACCTTTCGAGTTCTTAACACATGTTCATCTCTAGTTGTGATCATGATGCGACTCCCATCACCAAACCATTTATGTGATCCAGCTAATGCCTCTAGCTGTTTAGGGTCATCGACATCATCAAGAAGAATTAAGACATTACTACGACACAGTCTATTTCTTATCATACGTTTTCCTTCTTCTTCACTCTGCACCCCCACTTGTGTTTCTAAAAGAGTTGATAGAATTTTTGCTTGCAGAGTTGTTCTATCATGTTTTCTTGATTCCTCTCGAATATTTTCAACAATGCAGTGACCTCCAAAATGTTGAGAGATTTCCATATAAACAGATGTGGCAAGAGTAGTCTTACCACCGCCTCCAACGCCCCATATTCCAACCATTCGCACACCACCTGTCCCAATTTTTAATCTTGATATTAAATCTTTTACACGGTCCGTCATTCCAACAAACTCTTCGTCTTCGTCAATATCTAAGTTTGGCGAAAGCAAGTTATTTGAAATTGCATCAACAATGGTTTGGATGACAACTGCCTCATGTCTGCAGATTCAATATATATAAATGGATAATTAGCGTGTATACTCACATGTGCAAAGTCAATATCACAGATAATCGTTATGGGCATTATTCCTTTATGATCTTTGAACATAAGGTGTTTGTTGGTTTTCCTCAAAGATAAAGTTCAGATTTTTTAGTTGTTTAACTGATTTTTCTTGGTTTTGTTCAATTGTCTGTTGTTTAGTTGTTAATCTAACTGGGTTACTGAGAAAATGTAAAAAAAAATAACTAGTTTCAAGTTTGTGATTACGATGAGCTTAGAATTTTTTTGTAAGTTGTGTGATAAGAAGTATATTAAGGATTGATAGTGGAAAAAAAGGGGGTGTAGAAGGCACTGTAAAAGTTGCAGGTGCTGGATGTTGCAGGTGCTAAATGTTGCAGGTGGTGTTTAAGAAAAGGGTTAATGTGTTACCAAGTTAAAGTTTATATTATGATTTTTGTTACAAAAATGGTGTTCTTAACTACGTAATAGTTTTTGGCGAAGCTTTTATGAAATACTTAGTTATAAAATAGGTTTAGTTAGCTTTTTATGGAGTTAGCCAAACACCCCCTAAGTTATGGTAGTCTAGTGTGTTAGCATTAAGTGGTTAAATTGTAATGTTTTTAGTATTTGTATATATGTTATGCGTATAGGTGATCAAGGAGTTTAGCCTACCCAAGTTTAGCTTTTAATTAGATTAAAGGGTAATGACAGTACAAGTAAAGGCTAGAACAACAGAAGCCTAAGTATGCATAACTGAAATGATATAGGGAGTTGAGGTTTGTCCGCCATAAAAACCTTAATTGAAGAATTATGCTTATGTTGTTTACTAGATGCCGTTTACTCACTAAGTGGTGGGCTTACAGTTTTATACAGTATTATGTTATGGTTTTAATGTACGTGAAACTAGTAGGAAAAATAAAGATGTGGAAAATGTATTATGCACAAATAGTGGTGAAGCTCGTCGAATGGGTAAATCGGGCTACTCTTTTTCGCTTCTTCGATACAATTTGAAATGCCTCTTTTGTGCAGTTTGTAATATAACCTTTTCAAATTTAAGAGCAGTTTGGTGTCATGCAATGGAATCATATATTTAAGGATTGCGTTTGGGTTCAATAGTGTTTTGTTGTTACATGTACATTTGTTACGGGTTGACCCTTGTTTGTGTGAAAAAAATTTCTATGATGTAAACTGTAATTGTGATGAACTCTATATGTTTTGAAGGGAATGATAAAGAATGGCATAAAGTTTTCGGGTGTTTGAAATTCAAAGGATAAAACCTACTCCATCTATTCGAGCTTGCCTCGCTGAAAGCATGAACTGATCGAGATTGAGCTGAAAAAAACTTGATTGGATCCCGAGCTACTCGATTAGGCTGAGGAGCTTAGACAAGACAAAATTTTGAGATGCTTCAAGTATATATATAAATTTTCTAACAAAAAGAAAATTACCCATTGGCAACGTTCTTGGGTTCCCATCCAGAAATGTTACTTGCATCGACAAGGGCTTTTCTCCATGATTCAGCTTTTGTGACATTGTCCCCCTCTTGTTCTGCAAACGCTTCTCCAAACTCTCCTTTCTGCTTTCTGACATCTGACGGATCCACGTCATAGAATATTGGCATAACAATCTGTCCCTTCTCAGCCCTACATTTCATAATATGTACAAGTTCGTCCAAACACCACGAAGAATTTGCATACTTTTTGGAGAATATTATGACAGCATGACGCGATTCTTCAATGGCCTTTAACAGTGCTGGACCAACAGATTCACCCCTTGGAAGTGTAATATCATCTTTGTACGTACGAAGTAGTCGATCAGTAAGAGCCTTGTAGAGATGATCTACAAAGGTCTTGCGGGTATCTTCTCCTCGAAAGCTAAGAAATACATCATGGCTATATGAGCGAGAAGAAGACGAGGATGAAGATGCCATTGATGATGTGTTTAGAATGAGTATGCTAAAGGTTAGAAAAAAAAATAAGTCTGGTTAATTATGGAGTAGTATTTGTTAACTTTTTCTAGTGTCTCATTCGAGTAGAAATGAAGGAAATTTCAAAGCAATGAATGCCCTGTTAGTCGTCTGAATAAACGCGTCTTTGTTAAATGTTGTGGAAATGTATCGCATGTGGACAAATTTAAAAAAATAATGCTAGTGTATCAAGTATGTATGACTTTTTGTATGTACTATTTTTCAGGTGACCTTATTTCTCAAAATAAATATGAAAACTGGAGCAACTGGCGCCCATGAAAATTTCTATTTAGCCCGAAACAATAGAAAGAAAATATTTTTGTGTTAATTTTCTATCCTTTTATTAATTGTTCACTAAAAAAACTCGTGAGGAAAATAGTACGGTACTTATTGTAACTTTTATCTTCTAATATGGATTATAAATGGTTGTACCCATTGAAAATACTTACCCATTTTCAAGTATAAGAATAGTTTACGAGCTGTTTGGTTTATGTCTTTTGGGCACAAGGAATGGTTTGATTTTAAATAATAATCGTTTGATTGAAAGGTTTTGCAATAAATGTTGGTGTACCATGTAAAAAAAGTGGGATTTGCAAATTCAAACACATGATGAACCCTAGAGTGGCAATCGAGTCGTGTTCGTGTTGACTTATTCGGGTTCACGGGTTGGCAGGTTAGTATAACTTTTACCCAAACACGACCCGTTTATTAATCATGTCAAGAAACTCAACCCTAACCCAGACTTGCATAACAAGTGTAACCTGTTTGTGACCCGCTTAATCTGTTTAAGTAAATAGGTCATGCGTTGAATAAATTTGTGGTTTGTCGATTTAACCAGTTTAAATCAAAAAGTGATATAACGATCTAAAAAATGTTATAAATAACATACAAAAAACTATATGGCAATTTCAAGACATATGAGTTACTCCGTATAATCATAATTCATTCGAATTAAATACATAACAAAAATTGATTTAATCCAAATCCAACATAAAAACCAAGTTATGTATTTTATTTTTAGAGGCTTATATACATAAATGGGTTCACAGGTTAAACTTTTTAATACTTACTCAACCCATACACGACCCGTTCAATAAACGAGTTATACAAATTGACATGTTTTTGACCCAAACTTGTTTATCCTCAACTCAAACCTGTTTAAGTTCGTGTCGAGTTCGTGTCGTTTATCGTGTTGTGTTGAAAATTGCCGCCCCTAATGAACCCCAACTATGTTCTATCTCACATTAGTATATAAGTTTTCTTTTCTTTTTTTCTTTTTTTTAAAGAATTCCTATCTATATCAATTATTAGTATATAAGTTGATTATAAAAAAAACCGGAGTACTTTCTCTACAATAATTTCTTTATTAACTATTAAAATATTTTTTTAATAAAATATCATTTTTCTCTTTTACCTCATTTTCTTAAATTATAAACCAAATTCAAATCTCATTTCAACCTTTTCACAAACAAAACAGGCCCTTAGTTCATCAATTATACAATCTAGTAAAATACATAAATATATTTAGAGAGGTGATATGCACACCACACAAAGTGATGTGCACACCACAAAATCACATATGTAATGCATATAGTACAACACTACATATGCATTTTTGTGGTGTGCGTCATATATTTATCCTGACAATAAATCTGTAGAGTAGGATTGATGTGTCACGTAGAACTTGAAACCTGATTGTGTGATTTACATTAAGTGTTGTCTCTTGGCACCTTGGCCAAGTCGACGTGTCCCTCGCCAAACCTCACGCTAGTACACCTGTGACTACACTCGTTTAACCGAGCGTCAAGAATCTGGCTTGCGTCAAATAAAGGTTTTGAGTCTTTTTTAATTAATTTTTGTGTTGAGTTTATGTTTTAATTGGAAAACGTGGGCTTGTGACCTGTGTGGTTAGGGAGAGTGTTTTTTATGTGTGAATGATAAGGAAAGTGAAAAAAATAGTGAGGTGACATGACGTGCATAAGTGATAGTTTGGCTTAAGCCACTACACTTTATGCTCTATAAAAGTAAAGTTTGGATACATTATGTCATGTGTTCTTCATGCTATTTGATGTGTGTTTCAATGACATGATTTACTAGGTTTGATTTGTGACATCATATAGTGAAAGATACATTTGAGTTACTATATGCAATATACAACTATGCTATTAGTGTTTCGTTTTTGTTTATTTAGTAAGAAAAAGTAAAACAATATTAGTAGAAAGCATTTTATTTCATAATTAAACAAATCATCTTTCTCTTTTTACAAAAAACTAAAAGGGGGAGGGGGTTAATACTTTTACCGTTTTAAAAATATATTTGCGAAATATGTATGTGAGATCTTATTAATATAGATGACAAATGATAAATAATAATAAGACAAGATAATAAATAGTGAATGGAAAGAACAAATCAATGCACGAGTGTTTATAGTGGTTCGGCTATCAGAACTCCTTTTCTCGCTCTCTCACGAGTGGCGAACCCTTACAACGTCGCTTACACTTTTTCCAGTACTAAGCTAAATACCGATTCTAGTTCAAGGTAGAACCAATTTAAGGCCATTTACACTTTTTTTAGTACTAAGCTAGATACCGTAGTTAGTTAGTGGTGTAATCCGGCCCTAGTTTCAGATCTCTCACTCTATATGATACAAATGAGTATGCTACTGGATATACAAAGATATAATAAATCTAAGTATGTATGAAGACGAGCGTCAAGTATCTTGAGGCTTCGATGTCTTGAATGATATGCGTTACTTGACTTGCAAGGCAATGGTTAGTGAAGAATCACTAAGATGAATGTATTAACAATAAATGATGATCAATGACTGTAAAGAATGAAAGAATATGTAAAGAGAGAATGTATAAGAATGGATGAGAAAATGGTTTGCAAGTCACTTCTGTTTATAGGAAAATCCAGATTGCACCACGGATCCCACAGATTCCTTTCAAAGGGATACGTCCTTCACCACGAAGGGATCCGTGGCTTTGACAAACAACTGAATATAAAATAATTCTCACTTAATAAATCTTTCCATATCTTTGAATGTCAGATTTCCAGATTTAGAAAGATCTTGTGATGTCACTCATGAGGTAAAAATCACAATGCAATTTTCTTTTATGAAATATGTTAAAATAGAACGTGGATGTAAAAGAAAAATTGTCTAAATTAGAGAAAAATAAAGAAATTGATGTTGGATGTAAAACATGTCAAGATCTTAAAATTAAAAATGAGAAACTTAAAGAGGAAGTATTCAAACGTAATCAATTCAATAAAAGCACTCACTCTCTTAAGAAAATGTTAAGTTTTCAAAAACCATCCGGAGACAAATCAGGTCTTGGATTTAATACAAGCGAAGCTTCATCAAGCGAGACAAAACAAACAAACTTTATAAAACCTCAAGAACCCGAACCTTCGCCGGTTAAAGAAAAATCCGTTAAATTTAATTCAAGTTCAAAACCTAGTTACATACTTGTAGATAATATTAAGGTTCCCATTGCTAGTGATGATGAAGTTAAAAGTTTTTATAAACCATCTTTAAAACCCGGAGTTGGATTTACTAAACCCGAAGTACGATAAAAAACTCCACCACCAAGAAGAAACAATACCTCTCGTCCTCGGTCTAAAACATCACAACCTAGAAGAAATCAAGATAGACAAAATTATTCCAATATATATCCTACAACATGGAATAATTCCCAACAACAAAATTATACTCCTTGGAGAATTTGTCCACCTTTTCTACATCCAAGCCAAATGCAACATATGCAAAGAATGTTTGGTACTAACAATTTTAGACCCATGAGATATTGAGGACCAAATATTTGAATTTTTATGTTACGATTTAGAATACATTTGGAGCTCGACGAGTGGATTAAAGATATTGGATGCTCTAAACACATGTCAAGCAATCAAAAGCTATTCTATACTTACAAGGCATAAAATGGACGTAACGTCTCTTCTTAGTAAAATAAGCATCAACATCATAAGCAAAGGTATGATTTCGCATTACTCACTTAAAATTGAAATTGTTAAAGTATGTAGATGATCTAAATTTTCTTTTGTCATATATTAGAAAAATTATGTGATAATAAGTGATTAGAAAATCTTATATATATACATATCAAACTCATTTGGGGAAGTATTATAACTAGAGCTATTAGGAATAGATGATTATATGTAACAATATTATGCATATGAGCACCTAATGCAATCTTTGGCGTATAAGGAGCTAGCTAGATATCGAACCAAGTTTAAGTTCTATCAAATCCTTAACTCTTTCAAAATTGGGTAATAAGACCTCACTAGTTATAAAACTAATAGTAACCTCTTAGAACCTATCACATGATCGGATCTTTTCGCTATTAGAAATTACATAAATGATCACTATACCTTAGTAATTTTAGATGACCACTATAAGCTTTCATGGACAAGATTCTTAGAAAACATATTAGGAAATTTAATGTCTCTAATGGCAAGCGGTCCAAATATCATGTTTAATGTTTGCCCTTGTGCACATTTCTAAGAAGCTCCCAAGACTTCTTATCTTGAAACGTTTAAACATATCTCCCGATATGTTAAAGGCATTAGTGATATTTGTAAGATGGTAGTTAACATCTTGGTTCTCAAAGAAACAAACCGCTCTTGCTTCATTCTCTCCCAAAGCAAAAAATCTTAAGCGCCGGAAAGGCATGATATCAAACACTATGGATGAAGCAAGCTCCCATCGACTACGACATTCCAACATCGTGCGAGAAAAAAGGAACCATCGACTCAAACAAAAATCCCTAACTTATCAAGATTCTTAATCATCCCCGTCTCGACTACATTCAAAATGAAAATAATTCCTTTCAAAACAACTTCATCAAAAGATAAAATCGTTGAAATCCTCACTAATCTTCTTAATCATGAACCCTTTAAAAAATACCTACGTTTGAGTTTCAACAACTAAACTCCTAAATACTTGTCAAGCAATCACTTTATTATTAACACATCTATGAATTCCATTCAAAATACTTAACATCAAATTAAAATGTCATCATAAACTAAAACATCACATCCTACTTAAATATTATAAAAAAACTGCCAAAACCAAAAACCAAAAAAACTGGGTCTCAGGTGGCGGCCCCTCAATCAATAAGGGGGCCGACAAAATTACATGGGCGGCCCCCCAATCAATAAGGGAGCCGTCCACTGACAAATCGTACAATTTCTTTTTATTTTTTTTAACACAGAAACAAACTTACCTCTAAAACTGCAACTGCAAATGACGAAAATATCAAACCTAAAACACCAAAAAATCATCTAACAATTAAATCTCAAGCAATAATCTTCAATCAAGAACATATACATCATCAACAACAACAAAGATTGTAAGTATCTTCACAATCTCATCTCTCAATCTTGTGTCTAGGATTTAATTTTTCAATAAAATAAACTATTGAGGATTTCATTTGCTTTTTGTTTTTGTTATTATGAAATTTAAATTAAAAATTTATACAAGACTATAATCATTCAATCTTGTAATTGGCATTATTTGTGAACACTTGTTCACATTAGAAATATACCTTAAAAACTATTTAAAATCCCCAACTAATTCTTTTCAAATTTCTCTACGAATAGGAAATTCATGATATTTTTTTACATTATTATACTGCTCTGAAAACGACGTTAATGCACACACGACGAACTAGTGATTGTTTGCGAAATGTATAACCTAATATATTTTTCGACACACTCAATTGAGCAAAAGTGAATTAAAGGGCATTTAGATTATTTCATAGGTTTTCTTTTAGAGTCAAAATAATCGTCACCCCACATTTGTTACATTTAGTCACACATTAGGTTTCATATTTTGATTGCTCGATTTATAATAATGTGATAACACATTTTCACTTACTTAGGAAACATCATGACTCACATCCTTCATGTCAAACTAGAATTAACCAAGAGTTACATTCCCAAAATCTTCTACATGAAACATATATCCTGAAACATTCGTTAAAAAGTTCATCCAAATCTTGAATCCAGAAATATTCACGAAGGTACGGGATTGGAAAACTTTCAAACATCTTGAGCACACAGCTGCATTGAATCAATGTTCAGTGCATAGGCTAATCTCAACAAACTTATTTCAACAAATTTATAACATAAATGAGTCTATTTGTCCAAGGTTCATCATCGATGTACATAATAAGAAACACTAACTAAACACGATCCGGAGGTCATGGAGGATTAAACAAGAATTTAGCCATTTTATTATTTAGAGAAAGGAAAGATGTATGTGTTTTCTAGAGAGAGAAATAACACACACTTATGAGACAATATGAATCCTCACCCTTCCATGGAAGTATGGAGGGGGTATTTATAGGTCAAGACAAGGGAAACTATTCTAACTTAACAGTTCTAGTACCTGCAGGTCTTGCCTAATGATAACTAGTGTAATTCCGTATAAGTCAACATATTTTAAGGCTAACAATATTTCCCCAATATGTGGACATACGGAATTACTTACAATGTTCCTATTAAGTACAATTACAACATAAATAAAGTCTTCTAAAGCACTTCCAAAGCTGAAGATGTCTTCTGAGTTCTCCTGGTCTTGAAACTTGTACTCCAGCTTGGATCTTTATTGTCTTTACTTATTCTGGAACCATTGTAGTATGCATGAGTTGGATTAACTTCCCTCTAATTCATGCATAATGTCTTGAAAAGCTTTCTTCATAAACTCATTTTTGGCAAAGTTTCTGAATCAGATTCCCCCAAACAAACATCCCTATCTTGAGCAGATTATGAAACTTTGATGTAGCTTCAACCATATTTTATATGTCATTGACGTGCACAGTAGAAATTTGTAGAAGAAAAGCCACACCATATACTACTGCTACTTGTCATTAGGTCTTGGTGAATATTTGTTCGGGGGTACATGCGAGAAATCAGCAACAGTTCTTCTCACGTATGCAGTATACTTCACAAACCATACTAAGTAAAGTAGTATACACTAGTTCTCCCTGGAAGTTGACATGGTAACCAAAGTACAAATTTTCCCCCATGATGGTTGCGAACTCTTGGAAGCATCATTGTCGTGTACGCCCATATACTCGAGAAGTTATTGTCGTAAGCACAAATCTTGAATTCTAAACGAACCATTACCCTCTTGACTTCAGAAACCGTAGTAGGAGATGAAGCAAGAATGAAGAAAACTTGGTATAATCAAGCTCTTGTATAGGAATGTCGTTGAAGAATTTTGAAATTTTTTGCTTAGACTTTGAAGTACCATTGTCTTGAAATAGCATAATAATATCCCGTGAGAATTGCTAATTACATCTCAACCTTTAAACTCTCTGGCTAACTTACCAACATCGTATTCTGTCAGCTATTGTTGTGATCACTTGGTGAAGTAAACCCGATATACAAAACTTGAAAATGAAGTAAAATTCTCCAAATTTATTACTTAAGCTTGCACTGTTGTTGATTGAAGAACGGTGCAAGATTAAATCTATAAGAACTCTATACTCAACCAGAAAAGTATAAGAAGTACAACACCTCTTGAAATTATTTACATCGACATCTGTGTGTGACACTGAGTACTACAATGTAACTCCTTTAAGTGATAGTTATCCAGATCTTCAACCAACCACCCCGACTACTGGAAACTAGATAATTCAAGTCTCAATCATAAGCTTTATATGTTCAAGCAAGTCATCAATTGATAGATTGGGTTTAAAGAAAAGGGGTAGAAATAGAAGGAAGTCTCGATGATGAAATAAGTAGACGCCTTCGTGAAACTCAACTTCAATCTTAAATAAGGGATAACAAATCAACTTCGTGATCACTTATCATCGTAGTCCGAATCTTTAGTCGTTTGTCATTTTAGTGAATCTTATTCGGATCGTTTTAGTGTTATGTATCGTTTTTGTTGTGTTATTGTTTCGTGAATGTCGTTAAAATAGGATAAATGTTATTTTGAATGTCGTTAACGGATCAACATTATCTAGTCCAACTTGTCGTGAAAGCGTTTTATTCTCGGCTCAGTCCATTAATACTACCACAATATGAATAGACCATATACATTTTCAGCCCAATTGTCAATTTAATTACTCGGCAGCCCACTTCAATTCATTCCAAGTTTGTTAACAAATTTGGTCTGGCCCAACTTCATCAATTACAATACCACCACCACAATGACCATAAACCATTTGCGTTTATGTGATAAACGTCCCAACTCTCATCCCATATTGAGAAGCAATAAAATCCGGCCCAAATGCATTACATTGAATTCGGCCCATTACCAACTTATACAATCCATATGCTCGGGCCCATCTTTTTTGATATAAATACACGCATCCCACATTATCAGGGCATCAAATCCCTAAACACTTTTATAGTTAACCCTAAACTCACTTTTCAATGGCTGCCATCTGTGTTATCTTTTCATTTCTGATAAGCAGACATAATCCATACCTCTTTATTCATTCCATAAATCAAATCATTCATTAATACTCTCTCCTCCATACACACACGAAAGACATCACTGCATCGAACCCCTTTTTTTCTTTAATTGCTTATCACCGTTGAACCACCAAGGTGTGAAGGATCAAGAAGTATCAAGTCTTTAAGACCTTTTATAAAGTGTCTTGGGTAGGTGTGCTTTAATTAATTGTCTCAATCGAACCAAGGAATGAGTTTAACAGATTTGTTAAAACTCACTCTTTATATTCAAAAATTAAATGAGGGTTTTAACCCTTGACAGATCAATGATGATTTATTCCGTGTTCTTCGATCTTTCTAAGGTCTTGAAAATTAATTGTATAACACAAAAAATAGGAGATCAATTATCTCTTTTGATTTTATAATCTTGTTTGGAGGAGTTGTGGATATAGTGATGGGTTTATATTAGATGTGGGTTTGATGTGGAGATTGTGACGAAGGGATTAGGATAGGATTGTTGGATTTGGTTTTGATGAAATGTGATGATGATTGAGGTTGTGGTTGTTGTTGATGTTGTAATACATTGTTGTTATAGTGTAATTGGC